>ONZH01019077.1:0-22801 GCA_900303285.1 Rhinella marina
GGTGCTTCCCTAACATGTGATGGGCATGTGCCTCGCCTTTCTTGGTCTGGGTGAGCACAATTGCCATGAGGGTAACCACCAGGCTGTTGCAGGAGAATTTGGGGTAATGGTGGGATTAGGCAGCCTCAGAGGCATCCATGCCTGCTGCCCCTGCTGTTTCCTGTCCATTTCCGTGGTGTTTCCATCATTTTCTGATGTTTCCAGGTTTTCACCCAGCCTTCCCTAGGCAGAGCCTTGGTCCCCTGCAAAAAATGCTCAAGTCTCCCATTGACTTCAATGGGGTTCGTTACTCGAAACGAGCACCCGAGCATCGGGAAAAGTTCGTCTCGAATAACGAGCACCCGAGCATTTTAGTGCTCGCTCATCTCTATTTAGTAGTTGCATGTCATTAAATATTTTATATATCTACTAGAACTGACTCAGTTATTCAGTGAAATGTATATTTATTGAGCCATTTTTTTTCTTATTTCTTAGAACTGCTCACTGAGAAGGCCGCACATGCTCAGTTTAAATCTTCAACTGCCTCCTGTCCTGAGCTGTGATAGGGAGAGATGGACACGAGTCCTGACATGCAGCAGAATAGACACTAGTCACACTAACCTTGAGTAACCAGCTTGATGTAGCAGAGTAATTGGGGCAGATCTCTGGATCTATGCAGGGCTGTTTCTCGCTTTGTTAAAAAGAGATTGCCAATGTACTATAATATTATGTCATGTATGACCCATTTTTGTTAAATATTTTTGGGGTAACACAAGTTTCTACTTCTTTCACTACCTTGATTTTAAAATTATTGTGATATGTCTTCTTCAATAACCACTTGGAGAACATAATGTGTACACAGTCTAGTTATCAATATAATGTTGGGTGGCATGATCCTAGTGCTTAAAAATATTACACTTCTGTGAATTAGGGGTTTGTACTTACGGGACAACCAAAATGGATGGTCTTCCCAGGGGCCTGGGGAAAATTCTATATCTCCCCTGACGGTTGGAGCTATAAAAGATAAAACATAAAATTAGCTTGTATTTTTAAGACAGAAGTTCCACCCATTACACTTTTTATTTTACCTACCTTCTGACTCTGGTAGCTGGGCTGGTGGTGTACGAGGGGCAGGTGGGGTCTTCTCAGGGTGGGGTGGAGGAGGGGCAGAGGAGCTCCTCTGTGGTGTAGCAGCTGTCAAAAATCATTAAATAATAGCATTACATTCAACTCTAATGAACTGTTGGAGCTACATGGGAATAGTTTGGGGCTGGAGGATCCCGTTCTTAACCACTAGTGCTCTCACTGCAGCTGCACTCCCACGTAGCTTGAATGAAAAATAAATTAAATATGTTTTACACTTACTAGAGGCTGCAGGTACTGTAGGGGCCGTCCTGCCTCGACGGTGGTGACGCCGTCGTTGACGTTGGTCTGCAACATGAAAACGTACACAATTGTTAGATGATGACTCTTTTTAATACTAACACATACTACTATGAAGATATTATGGGTGTGAGAGGAGGGCCAAATCATTTTTTTCTTCTAAAAGGGTATTTCTAGCAATAGATAACGTTATCGTCGCAATAACTTTCTTAATATCGTTAACACGGTGCGGTAGGAATACTTTGGATATTGCCCACTGACAGTAGCTGCAGCATGGGCACGTCTTTGAGTCTGTATGTAGGAGGAAGAAGCGCTAACTATGAAGGGGCATATATCTAAGGGTACTTTCTTTCACACTAGTGCAGTTGCCTGACACAAAGGGGAGAACGGCCAGCTCCATTAACAATAAAGGGGGACAGCACTGATCCGGCCGCTATTCGGCAAGAAAGCCTGGAATTGGCAGGACAAATACTGCAGAACGTATGTGAAAGTAGCCTACGGCTAATTACTGGGAAGGGGCATGTATCTGAGAATACCTTCATTTGTTTGGTTTGAGTTAGAGGCGTGGCCTAGCATGAAAGAAAATTACTGCAGCGCACTACAAATGCCCACGTTGTCCTTCCATACTTTTTTCATTATTGGCACTCACTGCTGTTATATATACAATACTAGCAGAAAGACCCGGCTTTGCCTGAGTATATTTTCATCTATTTCATTTTGTGTTTCTGTGTGTCGTTGCAGAGAGAAAGTCAATGCAGCTGACAGAAGTTGATTTTTACCTTCATTTTTTCTGCGGAGTGGGAAGGGGCAAGACCTGACCGGGTCGGGGGCGTGGTTTACCTGGATCTTGGGGGGGGGTGCTTTTAAGTCCTTCTTGACCTGAATTATAGGTCAATGCCATGGTAATTTGAGGAAACACAGTGGGTAGCAGTGGCAGAAAACATTGCTTTGCACGGGTATATTTAATTTATTTCATTTAATGTTTCTGTGTGTCGTTGAAGAGAGAAAGTCAACCTCCCTCCCACCCCTGCAACTGACAGACGTTGATTTTTACCTTCAATTTTTCAATCTCCATTGGCTGTGGAGTGGAAGGGGGCGTGACGTAGCGAGACCTGGGGCGGGGGTTCTAAGTCCTTCTTTTGAGGGTGGCCAGAATTACAGGTTGATGCCATGGTAATTTATGAGGACACACAATGGATAGCAGTGGAAGAAAACATCTTTTATTACTACTGAATGGTCTTAGTCTAAAATTAGTGTATTTTATCTATTTCATTTAAAGGGGTTGTCCCACGAAAAATATTCTACAGTTTTCAAACCAGCACCTGAATCTGAATACTTTTGTAATTGCATGTAATTAAAAATTCTGTATAGCCACTGATTTATTCAGTAAAATGTATCTTTATAGTGCCACTTAATTTCTTATTTCTTTGACCTGCTCACTGAGAAGGCCGCACATGCTCAGTTTCATCTTTCAACTGCCTCCTGAGCTGTGATAGGAGGAGCTGAGACACGCCCCCTTAGCAGCAGCAGAAAAGACCCTCCCCTTGAGCTGTCAGCTTGATATAAATCTAGCAGAACAATGAATGTGGAGATCTCTGGATCCATGTGAGGTACAGGGCTGGTTCTAGCTTTATTAGAAAGAGATTGTTATGTACTATATGATATTTGATTTTCATTTTTTACATTATTCGTGGGATAACCTCTTTAATGTTTCTGTGTGTCGTTGCAGAGAGAACGTCAATGCAGCTGACAGAAGTAGATTTTTACCTTAATTTTTTCAATCTCCATTGGCTGCGGAGTGGGAGTGGGCGTGACCTGAGTCAGGGGAGTGGCTTAGAAAGACGCTTTGCATGGTTGTATTTAATCTATTTCATTTAATGTTTTTTGTGTGTCATTGCAGAAAGAAAGTTAACCTCCCACCCATCCCTGCAGCTGACAGAAGTTGATTTTTACCTTTATTTTTTCAATCCCTGTTGGCTGCGGAGTGGGAGGGGGTGTGGCCTGATGGAGTCGGGGCGTGGCTTAGCGAGACCTGGGGCGGGGGTTTTAGGTGCTTCTTTTAGGGTGGCCTGAATTAAAGGTTGATACCATGCTTCTTTATGAGGCCACGCAATGGGTAGCAGTGGAAGAAAACATCTTTTATTACTACTGAACTGTCTTAGTCTAAAATTAGTCTAAAACATAAGTTATATTTATGGTAACCGGAATACCTTTAACAGTGTCAGTGAATAGAAATGGCTGGGCTGAGCTCCTCAGCTGGCTGCTAATTACCTGGCTGTGTTGTTATGGAAACCTGTTCTCCCTTTGTGTGTCTGTGCAGAGAATGGCAGTTGTGGTTTAAAACCAAAGCTCCCAGGCTAATATTGGCTAATGGAGATCATATTTTGGGAATATCTCGGGAACGGTACGTCCTAGAGAGATGAGACCTGGTCTAAAACCTTCCCGGACACCTGATGCACCTGTGCCGAATTAGATGAAAATCTATTCAGTAGTTTGGTCGCGCATAGAAAACAGACAGACAGACAGAAACTAATTTTTATAATATTAAAAGACAGTACAAAAAATTTTTAACATGTTTTTACTTGTTCTCAGTAAGCCACTCTGGGCATTTAAATTTCAGATCGGACCATTTGCGCTGGATCTGGCCCGGGGTCCGCACGGTGTTGAACCGATGGCGCAAGCCTCGGATCACTTGCTTTATCACGTCCTTCTTATGCAGGTTAGGATGGCGGTGTGTGCTATCGTAATCCTCCCTGTCCATAGTCCGGATGAGGTATTTCAGCTCTCCAGAGCTGAATGCAGCTGAACGCCTGACTGTGACTGCGACTGCCATTTTAGAAAAATCTCTGTGCCTCTGAGGACTGTACGCTGCGGCGTAGCGTCGTGCGTGTGTGCGTAGAACGCATTCACGGGACAATAGTACGCTAAAGATTCGTACGCACTTCGTACGCTCATGCGTACATATTCAGTAAAGTAGCGTACCTTTCACAACGCTAGACTGTATGTTCGTTATTTGTGTGGGAATGTTCGCAGACGCAGTGTATGCTTACGCTCATGCGTACGTATTCAGTTCAGTAGCAAGTAGCGTACTTTTAACAGTGCTTAGACTGTATGTTCGTTATTTGTGCGGGAATGTTCGAACATTTTTTAACGCAACTTCGCTTGTCTTTCATTGTACGCTAATGCGTACGAATTAGTATGCTATTGCTACGCATTGTGCACTAATCTGTACGAATTCACCCTCCCGATGCTGTTCCCGAAACATTTCTGTGGTGTTTCCACCATTTTTTCCATTTGTTTTCTTATGGACCAGACACCCTCCCCTCATCCGAGCAGGGGGTGCCTGGTCTTCTTCCATTGACTTTTATTATACTCAGGTGCTCAGCCAAGCACTCTAGCAGCCCCGAGTGCTCGCCCAGAGCACCCGAGCAGACGAGCAGGGAGCTGCTCGATCATCACTAGTAATGTCACCTTGATATAACAGCACGCAATGCACACGCAACACAGGTAATGTCGCCTTGATTAGCGGCAGAAAAAATGACACTGGATGTCAGGTATATAGGATACATAAACATTATAATGCACACGCTGCGCAGCTGGTGTTTAGGTCAGGCAACCTTGCGCAATTTTTTAACCCCCCCCCAAAAAAAAAAACATATTGCAGCCAGATATAATAGCTCTTAAAAGGGCTTTTGGGTCTTTTCAACAAAAAAACTAGCCCTGCCTAGCCAATTTCTATCCCTACACTATCTGTCCCTCCTTGCAGCAGCTCTCCCTGACTCGGTCTGAGCCGGGTCACATGTCACCGGGTGCTATGTTGCACCCGATGATGCGTTCCCAGCCAGCCAAACACTGTAATGCCAGTAGCCAACATGGCTACTGGCATTACAATGAATGCCAGTACCTCCCCACACGCTAATTGGCTAATTAGCGTGCAGGAAGGGGGCTCAAGCATGGCACTCGAGCACATGCAGTGTTCGGCCGAACAGCGCGTGGTCCCGAGCGCCGCCATGCTCGGCCGAATATCGTATTCAGCCGAGCATGCTCGCTCAACACTAGTTAGGACTAAATGTAAATGTAAAAGAGATGGATTTGTTTTTTTCAGATTTGCTCATGGTAATCCACAGTACATTACAATACAATAAACAGAATTTATCTTTTTCAATGTAGAGGGAGTGAAATCAGCTACAAACCTGCTGCAAAATCTGATTTTGCCATGGATTCACCCCAGATTTGTGGCAAAATATGCTACTAGATTTGCAGGGAAAAACTTGATGCATCTGCCCTAAGAACCTGTTCACCCATGAGTGAGGTTTGTAATCACATGCCGTTTGACATTCTGCCGAAACAGCTATATTCACATGTATGAAATTGATTTTCTGTCACACAAATTTCTTCAACTAATTTGCCATGTGTGAACATATCTTTAGGCTGCATTCACACATTAGGGATATCTACTCTCTTTAGTATACCCACAGAAAAAGAAATGGATATGAAACTGTTAGCAAACACACTGTCCTTTTAAATAGGTAGATTTCAGTAATGAATATCCATGAATGAACAGATTCCACACAATCAGTTGGCTGTTCATTTACCTTATTGTCTGTAGCACATCCTCGGTTACATAGAGAGAGATATTGCCAACAAAATAGAATTTTTGTGGATGCATGAAAGATAAGTTTACCTGACAAACAAGCTTTTTACATGGGACATTCATGGGACATATGGGCTACTGATTCTGAAAAGTTATGAGGAAGGATAGGTGCATTTTACAGAAACATTTAGGGGAAAAATATCTACTGCAGTATAGGCTGTTATCAGGGGCGTAACTACCATAGCGGCAGACCATGCGACTGCTATGGGGCCCAGGGCAACAGGCCCAGTGTTAGTTGGGATTATCTCCTCTTCTACTGGGTGTGGAAACTTGGTCAGTACTCTACCCTCTAAAGGAACGATTGCAAATGAAGCAGTGGAAAAATGAACCACGGGTCATTGAAAGGGGTTTAGGCAGAAAGCCTTCGGTCCTGTGTGGGGAGCCTGATTTTATCCTTGTTATGGGGCCCTTACTTCTCTATGTACGCCACTGGCTGTTATTAAAGAGTGATGTACATGCTCTTGTGTATGTGTACCTCTTTTATTTGAGTTACCGTTTATGGAATGTCTGCCATCTTGATTCCTTCTTCCCCTCAAAGTGCTTATCCCACAAAAATATTCTACATTTTTCAAACCAGCACCTGGATCTGAATACTTTTGTAATTGCATGTAATTAAACATTTTGCATAGCCTCTGAGTTATTCACTGAACTCTATCTGTTGAGCGCCACCTGCTGTTTGTTTTCAAAGTTCTTTGCTCAGTTCCATCCTGCAACTGCAACCAGCTGCAGCAGAAAGAACACACACCCTGTGAAAGGATACATGCCCTGAGAAAGGACACACACCCTGAGAAAGGATATAAACCCTGAACTGCCAGCTTGAAAGAAATCTAGTCTAACAATTGGAGCAATGAATGGAGAGATGTCAGGATCCGTGTGAGGAACATGGATGTATCTAAATTTGTTCGAAAGAGATTGTCATTTACTACTGTATGTGATATCTGATTTTACATTATTCATGCGATAACTCCTTTAATGTAGCCTACATTTCCCACCATGCCTCTTTGTTTGCAGAGACAACAGGGGTGTAGTCTCACAATAAGGGAAGCCAGTGTTAGATCAGTGGCCTAGCAAAGTCTCGGAGTATCCAATGCGATGCAGCTTCACCCTGCTTCTTTCTTGTGAAAGGCTTCTCCTTATCAGCTCCTACAAGCAGGAGCCAGCATAGGATACACTGACGAGTCTGCACACAGTACACACAAATAGTGTAGACAGTTAATGTTACTACACAGTGCTTGAAAACTCTGTAGCCAACCATTGTATGGACTCTCTTAGATATATATACTGTATATATATATACTGTATTTAGTTGTGTTTTAATCCCATATGAATTTTGTAGTATTTTACTGTGTTACACAAGTTATCTAGATTTTTTTTCTCACCCCCCCCCCTCCTTTCAGTCAAATCTACACCCATCCCTTTGTTTAATTTGATGGATATGTGTCTTTTTTCCAATATACTATGTAACAGACTATGTAACTATGACCGGATGTGGGCGGGCATGTGATCACGCGCGCGTGTCCGCTCCCCTAACCTGCCTCTGCAGCGGCCACCAATTGAGGAATTGCCCGCAGGTATTACTGGACTCCCGGTCTCCTGCGTACTCATCTACATGTGCGACGAGTGAGAGAGTGGGCGCACGTGGCGTTGGGCCAGCTGCTCTGGTGTCCGACTCTTGGATGGTCCTTTGCCTGGTTGGCGGGCTGTTGAACTGCACCGCTGAAGTGGCCTGGCATGGGGTGTGGAGGGCACCTCCCTGAGATCAGGGACTTCTTGAGCCGCATCCAGTGGATTGGTGCTGTGAGGGTGCAGTGTGCCGGCTGATACTGGTTGGTGCCAGCAGGTGCAGGAGCCCGACTATCTCGAAGAGGCCTGTGGTGCAGCGCGTTTGCTGGGCCCGTGTTTCCCTGTCTTTTGTGCTGTCCTACGTCTGGGGCTTGGAGATAAGAGCAAGGCCCTAGGAACACATATGATGGGGAGATACCAGAGGGATACTATTCAACACAATGTAATGGAAGAGAAAGTAGATCAAGGGAAACCGGTTCACAAATTTGATAAGAATGACTCACCGATGAGACATCAAACCCAGCAAGGCACAACTCCACAACGTTTCCCACGTAAGGGAAAACAAGGGGAAGGTCAAGAACCCAGAATTGAGAAGTACCTGATGCCTAAATTGTTATCTTTGGAGGATGAGTGACCAAAATGTGGGTGAGATTTTATCTGAGCTAAATATATATGATTACTTTAGTGGAAGCATGGCAGCAGGAACTGTGGGTTTGAATGATACCAGTAGTGAGCCTATGCATGCTTTAATACCCCAGAGTGAACCTCGCTCACAATTAATGGCAAAAACTAACTGTGTCCAACTCACTGTTGAGGAGGTAAAATGGTACAAGAGGCAGGAAATAATATAACATTAAATGATGTATTGCAAGCAGTGAAAGCAAATAATACTGTATTGAATATGTATGTACTCTGGCAAAAGTGACTGAGCGAACCACAGCTGTGGAAAATCGTGTGAGTGAATTGGAAGATCAAGTCAATAAATTGCAGAGACAGTCCTCTTTATGTGATGATACAGTAGCAACTTTAATGTCCAAGATGGAAGATATGGGTTAGGGTACCTGAGAAAACTGAAGGGTCGCAGCCGACAGAGTTTTTTTGAAAAGTGGTTACTTGATACGTTTGGAAAGACTGTATTGTCTTCAGGATTTGCTGTTGAGAGAGCCCATCGCATTCCAACAATGGTCCCTCCGCCAGGTGCTCCGCCAAGATGTGTCTTGATAAAATTACTACATTACCAGGATAGGGGCACTATTACAAATACAAAAACTATTACACATACAAAAGAAAAGAGCCACTTTTTTGGAGGATAAAAAACATTTAAGAAAAATGGAGGTCTCATATGCCATGATATATCCAGCTCGCCTGAGAATTAATGTAGAAGGTCAATCTCAATTTTTTGAGGATCCAAAAAAAGCGTTAGAATGGCTAGATCATAAGGAACCAATGTTGTCTAAATTAAGAGTAGTTAAGTGACGGGGATGGTAGGGAAGGCTGCTGATTGAGGGTTGTATAAAGCATTTTTTTTGTTTGTTTTTTTTTTCCTTCAGTTGGCTGCTTTCTCTTATGTCTAATGGGCAGCTGCAGAGTAAGGGAAAGGGGGAACGTCTAGACCCCGGATTTTTGTTTAACAACTGAGGGGCGATGAAAGGGAAAGAGAAAAGAAAGAAAACAGAGGGAATATTTTTGTGTTGTTGGGTTTTTTTTTCTCCTCCTCTCTTCAGTGCCTCACTCTCTCTCAGAATAAAATGTGGGGGTATAGGTGGAATGTAATAAAGATCTATACAGATACATAATGTATGTTGTATATGGAAAGGGTTAATTTTATGACATGGAATATTCAGGGTCTGAACGATCCTGTTAAACGGCAAGCTATTTTTTATTATGTACAGGCATATCTTCCCTCTATTATCTGCTTTCAAGAAACACATTTGGTCAAAGAAAAATTAACACCACCTCATATAATCAAAATAAACCACAAACAATTCTTAGACAAAAATAGTATACTTTATTAAGACTATAAACAAGATAAATAACAAATGGAGCAATGCGACAGATGGCAATGTGGAGTGTACTCTAGAGGAAAAAACCTATAGGGCGTCGCTGTGCAGGTCATGCGAAACACAAAAGCTACAAATATTGGAAATAAAGTGCAAAAATAAGGTGGGCAAATAAAGAAATAGTGCAAAAAAAATGCAGCAAAGCAATAAGGGCATAGATCTAGCAGATATAAGCCACAAGCATATTCAGCCACCATGGAAAGGAAGCATAAAAAATTATGCTACCATAGAAAGAAACATAAGAAAAAGATACACAGCAAAGGTGTCTCACCAACCAGCACAGCGGCGCCCTCTTCCCAACGACGTTTCGCCCACACAGCTTCTTCCGGGGGAAATGACATAGAGACTTATCGCTCCCCTTTATATCTCAAAAGGAAGGCTGTTAACAATTACCTAATTAGTCTAGCAGGCATGGCCAGCGTGTGAAGGGTTCAATGTTCTGGTCAGAAGACCAGAAGTATGTCACTATCGAAAGTGAGGCTTGGAACACACAGGAAGTATGTCACTAACAGAAGCGAGGCTTGGAACACACAACTTATTATATAGATGTCAAAGTGAGGATGCGTTCAAAATTGAAGTGCATTCCCATGACGTAAAAAATCTAAAGTGCCAGTGCAATAAGCAATAATACATAGGTCAGATACATAGAAGCTGCCAAATAACCTCAATACTTATAATACAATATGTGTCATCGTGATAAAAAATAATAAAATGCATATCTTGTGCAATACTAGCAAACAAGTAAAAATATATAAATTCATCAATAAAACCTGATTAATGCAATGTAATTTTAATAAACCAGGAGACAGTGCAGCAGTGAAAGAAGTGCACAGGTGAGCGTGAACATGCAAGTGAAGTGCAAAAATAAGCAACCAATAAATAACAAAAAACAGTGATGCAAAATAGACACTATCTACATATAAGTATATAAAGAAATAAATAATGTGAATATACACGTATAAGATATAAAAACCAAAATGCATAATGAGTGTGATGATGTTGTTAGTGATAAGGCCATATGTAACACTATTGGCAGCACAAAAAAAAAAAACTACACACAACATCCCGCTTCGAAAGCTTGTCCCTCTCCAGGACTCTTGTTAAACCCCTTTAATAGCTGGAAACTTGCACATTATTTGCCGCAACAACGTCTGAACTGCCTAAATGGAGACATAAAATAAAAATTAATAAAATACATTAAAACCAATTAAAAGTGGAAGGATCAATAACACAAATACATAAAGGAAAGGAGGGCTGCATACATACAAAAGGCCCAACTACAGAAATGGTGAAAATGATACTTCTTCATTTAATCCATATGGTACAACACAATCAAGCATATGGATCCATCTTACCTCCTTCTGCGCAAGGAGTCTTCGCCAGTCACCACCTCTCTGTGATATAAACGTCTGGTCAATACCCCTGAAGCGGAACAATAAAGCATTACAATTGTGATGTTCCTTAAAATGTCTGTGGATAGATTTTAATTTAGTAAGGTCATCCTCCTCTCTTGCCGCCTCAATCCCCAGAACATGTTCTCGGACCCTTCTCCTGAATTCTCTAGAGCTCATGCCGACATAAATCATTTGGCATGGGCACTGGACTAGATAAATCACCCCAGGTGTAACACAAGTAATACTGTGTGTAATCAAATATTCGTGTTCCGATCTCGCAGGATTGGAGAAATGTGTTGCATTATCCAAGTTTGGACAGGCAACACATTTCGCGCAGGGGGCAGAACCCCATGTTTGTTTTGGGATCTTGGATCCAAAAATATCTGATTGAATTCAACCAGGGTGATAGCTGCTGACCAGGTTGTCTTTCAAACTTTGAGACCGTCTAGAAGTCATAGAGGGTGCAGTTGGTAAAACTTTCTCCAAAACAGGGTCCAGACGTAAGAGGTCCCAGTGTTTCGTAAGGGCTCGTCTCATCTGGTTCCATTGTAAGTTATAGATGGATATGAAACAAATTTTCTGTTCATCCAATCTCTTTGTTGAGGTTTAGGAGTGAGCAGTTCATCTCTATTCTTTTCTTTGGCTTTTTTGTAACCATCAGAGATACATTTCGTTGAATATCCACGCTGATGGAATCTATCGGCCAATTCAATAGATTGCTTCAAACATCTCATTAGTAGAGCAAATCCTTCGCAGTCTGAGGGATTGACCATAAGGGATGCTGTGTATAATGTTTCTTGGATGACAGGAATTTGCGTGTAATAGCGCGTTTGTAGATGTCTCCTTACGATACAAATCAGTCATGACCCGACCCCCCTCATCAATCGTCAGCTTGACATCCAGGAAATCCACGGTGAGACATTCAATCCTGTGAGTCAATTTTATGTTAAGATTATTGCAATTGAGATAATCAATCAGTCGGAGGAAGTTAGCCTGTGGGCCCTGCCATATGATGAAAATATCATCGATATAGCGGGCCCACTGCTGAACCCCACCGACCAATGGCGTTGAGTCAGTCAAAAAAACTATTCTCTCCCACAGCCCCAGGAACAGATTAGCATAGGACGGTGCACAGGCCGCCCCCCATAGCTGTTCCCTGGAGCTGTAGGAAAAACGTGTCACCAAACATAAAAAAAGTTATGTGTCAAAACAAATTCCAAGAGTTCTAAAATAAACTCACCCAATGAATCACTAATGTCAGACATGGTCAAGAAGAATCTCACAGCGTCAATTCCATCCTGATGTCGGATGCTAGTGTACAGAGATTCCACGTCACACGTTGCTATAAACATGTCAGGTTCAAACTGAAGTTCATTCAAACGACGCAAGAAATCTGTAGTGTCCTTAAGGAAGGAAGTTGTTCAACTAGCGGTTTCAAAACAAAATCGATGTACTTGCAAGCAGGTTCACATAAGTTTCCCACCCCGGATACGATAGGATGTCCTGGTGGGTGTGTTGTATTTTTGTGAACTTTAGGAAGTAAATACAAGCTCGCAACTTTCGGATATGCCAGAATAAGACAGTCGGCTTGTTTTTGAGTAATAATACCTCTGTCTCTGGCTGACAGGACTATCTTCGATAATTCAGCTTTGAAGCCATCACTCGGATTATAAGTCAACTTCTTATAGCATGAGGCAACCTTTAATTGGCGGTCTGCTTCTTTTTCATAAGATTTTCTAGGCCAGATCACAACATTACCGCCTTTGTCGGCCTGTTTTATGACTATATCCTTCATATTTTGAAGACCTCGAATAGCCTGTCTCTGTGTGTTCGTTAAATTACACCTTTGCTTTTCTGATGTGATCTGCCGAAATTCTTTGGAAACCAGTTGAACAAACGCGTGAATATTGGGATATAAAGTCAACGCTGGAAAACGGGTAGATCTGGGTAAAAGGTGTGATGAAAAATTACTTACCTCAGATTACTGCTCATTCTCTTGTTTATCCAATAATTCCATCAGCGTGGCCATTGCCTCTCTCTCCTCAACAGTATTAAACGACTCATAAAAGATGCAAGTCCTTTATGGCCGTAAAATAATCAAATCGACCAGAAGGAGCAAAATTAAGGCCATATTTGAGTACTTCTATTTGAGAGTCAGAGAGAACTCTCTCAGATAGGTTAATTACTAGAGATGAGCGAACATGCTCTTCCGAGCTTGGTGCTCGTTAGAGCATTAGGGTATTCGCATATGCTCGCTACTCGGATGAGCATATCGCGATCCTCGAGGAAATGGAATCTTCCTCTTCCGGCATGTTAGGCGCCTTTTCTCAGCCAATCAACATGCAGGGGAGTCTTTGGTACCTCCTAGCATCACGTGGGGCCCCTACAAGTCGATAGCAGGGATTGGCTGGCCAGATCAGATGACCTGGGAATATAAGAATCTGGTCCCGCGCTGCTCGCATCAGACGCCGCCTGCATGAGATTAGGGATAGAGCTGATGTCTGTCAGGGAGAGTGTTAGGGCCTAAATTTAGATTTTGGTTAGGCAGGAATCATTCTCAAAGAACCCAACAGCCATTCTAAGGGCTACAAGCATCTTTTTTTTTTATTTCCTCCTGGCTGCTGGCTGGGACTTGTAGTGCAGCTTCCACCATCTTGGCTGCCAACTGTGCACAGGGACAGCACGAGGTCCACACAGACACAAAAGAAATTGCCCAAAGTCCTCTCAGTACTCATTTTTGCTGGTGCTGCTGCTCTACCTTGGCTTGCAAGGATCTGTAGTGCAGTTTAGGGAATACGTTTTTTCTCTCAGTCATATATTAAACAGTGCAGTGCAAAATTATGTTGTGTCCTGCACACTAGCTGGAGTGTAGAAAATATACGTCTTATCTCTCAGTTATATATCATACAGTGCAGTGACAAATTCAGTGGTTTGCGGTCCAATAGTCGCCGTCTAAAGACTACGTTTTTTTCTCTCAATTATATATACTACAGTGCAGTGCAAAATTCTGTCGTGTGCTGCACACGAGCCGGAGTGTAGAAAATATACGTCTTTTCTCTCAGTTATATATCATACAGTGCAGTGAAAAATTCAGTGGTTTGCGGTCCAATAGCCGTCGTCTAAAGACTGCGTTTTTTCTCTCAATTATATATACTACAGTGCAGTGCAAAATTCTGTTCTGTGCTGCACACTAGCCGGAGTGTAGAAAATATACGTCTTTTCTCTCAGTTATATATCATACAGTGCATTGACAATTTCAGTGGTTTGCGGTACAATAGCCGCCGTCTAAAGACTACGTTTTTTCTCTCAATTATATATTATACAGTGCAGTGCAAAATTATGTCGTGTGCTGCACACTAGCTGGAGTGTAGAAAATATACGTCTTATCTCTCATTTATATATCATACAGTGCAGTGACAAATTCAGTGGTTTGCGGTCCAATAGCCGCCGTCTAAAGACTGCGTTTTTTCTCTCAATTATATATACTACAGTGCAGTGCAAAATTCTGTTCTGTGCTGCACACTAGCCGGAGTGTAGAAAATATACGTCTTTTCTCTCAGTTATATATCATACAGTGCAGTGACAATTTCAGTGGTTTGCGGTACAATAGCCGCCGTCTAAAGACTACGTTTTTTCTCTCAATTATATATTATACAGTGCAGTGCAAAATTATGTCGTGTGCTGCACACTAGCTGGAGTGTAGAAAATATACGTCTTATCTCTCAATTATATATCATACCGTGCAGTGACAAATTCAGTGGTTTGCGGTCCAATAGCCGCCGTCTAAAGACTACGTTTTTTCTCTCAATTATATATACTACAGTGCAGTGCAAAATTCTGTTGTTTGCTGCACACTAGCCGGAGTGTAGAAAATATACGTCTTTTCTCTCAGTTATATATCATACAGTGCAGTGACAATTTCAGTGGTTTGCGGTACAATAGCCGCCGTCTAAAGACTACGTTTTTTCTCTCAATTATATATTATACAGTGCAGTGAAAAATTCTGTCATGTGCTGCACACTAGCCGGAGTGTAGAAAATATAAATTTTTTCTCTCAGTTATATATCATACAATGCAGTGACAAATTCAGTGGTTTGCGGTACAATAGCCGCTGTCTAAAAACTACGTTTTTTCTCTCAATTACATAAACTACAGTGCAGTGCAAAATTTTGTCATGTGCTGCACACTAGCCAGAGTGTAGAAAATATACGTTTTTACTCTCAGTTATATATCATACACTGCAGTGACAAATTCAGTGGTTTGCGGTACAATAGCCGCCGTCTAAAGATCACGTTTTTTCTCTCAGTTATATATACTACAGTGCAGTGCAAAATTCTGTCGTGTGCTGCAAACTATCCGGAATGTAGAAAATATACGTCTTATCTCTCAGTTATATATCATACAGTGAAATGACAAATTCAGTGGTTTGTGGTCCAATGGCCCCCATCTAAAGACTACGTTTTTTCTCTCAATTATATATACTACAGTGCAGTGCAAAATTCTGTCGTGTGCTGCACATGAGCCGGAGTGTAGAAAATATATGTCTTTTCTCTCAGTTATATATCATACAGTGCAGTGAAAAATTCAGTGGTTTGCGGTCCAATAGCCGCCGTCTAAAGACTGCGTTTTTTCTCTCAATTATATATACTACAGTGCAGTGCAAAATTCTGTTGTGTGCTGCACACTAGCCAGAGTGTAGAAAATATACGGCTTTTCTCTCAGTTAGATATCATACAGTGCAGTGACAATTTCAGTGGTTTGCGGTACAATAGCCGCCGTCTAAAGACTACATTTTTTCTCTCAATTATATATTATACAGTGCAGTGAAAAATTCTGTCGTGTGCTGCACACTAGCCGGAATGTAGAAAATATACGTCTTTTATCTCAGTTATATATTCTACAGTGTAGTGACAAATTCAGTGGTTTGTGGTACAATAGCCGCTGTCTAAAGACTGCGTTTTTTCTCTCAATTACATAAACTACAGTGCAGTGCAAAATTTTGTCGTGTGCTGCACACTAGCCGGAGTGTAGAAAATATACGTCTTTTCTGTCAGTTATATATCATACAGTGCAGTGACAAATTCAATGGTTTGCGGTACAATAGCCACCGTCTAAAGACTATGTTTTTTCTCTCAATTATATATACTACAGTGCAGTGCAAAATTCTATCGTGTGCTGCACACTAGCCGGAGTGTAGAAAATATATGTCTTTTCTCTCAGTTATATATCATACAGTGCAGTGACAAATTCAGTGGTTTGCGGTACAATAGCCGCCGTCTAAAGACTATATTTTTTCTCTCAGTTATATATCATACAGTGCAGTGAAAAATTCTGTTATGTGCTGCACACTAGCCGGAGTGTAGAAAATATACATTTTTTCTCTCAGTTATATATCATACAGTGCAGTGACAAATTCAGTGGTTTGCGGTACAATAGCCGCCGTCTAAAGACTACATTTTTTCTCTCAATTATATATACTACAGTGCAGTGCAAAATTCTGTTGTGTGCTGCACACTAGCCGGAGTGTAGAAAATATACGTCTTTTCTCTCAGTTATATATCATACAGTGCAGTGACAAATTCAGTGGTTTGCGGTACAATAGCCGCCATCTAAAGACTATATTTTTTCTCTCAGTTATATATCATACAGTGCAGTGAAAAATTCTGTTATGTGCTGCACACTAGCCGGAGTGTAGAAAATATACGTTTTTTCTCTCAGTTATATATCATACATTGCAGTGACAAATTCAGTGGTTTGCGGTACAATAGCCGCCATCTAAAGACTGCGTTTTTTCTCTCAATTATATATACTACAGTGCAGTGCAAAATTCTGTTGTGTGCTGCACACTAGCCAGAGTGTAGAAAATATACGTCTTTTCTCTCAGTTACATATCATACAGTGCAGTGATAAATTCAGTGGTTTGCGGTACAATAGCCACTGTCTAAAGACTACGTTTTTTCTCTCAGTTATATATTATACAGTGCAGTGAAAAATTCTGTCATGTGCTGCACACTAGCCGGAGTGTAGAAAATATACGTTTTTTCTCTCAGTTATATATCATACAGTGCAGTGACAAATTCAGTGGTTTGCGGTACAATAGCCGCCGTCTAAAGACTACGTTTTTTCTCTCAGTTATATATTACTACAGTGCAGTGCAAAATTCTGTTGTGTGCTGCACACTAGCCGGAGTGTAGAAAATATACGTCTTTTCTCTCAGTTATATATCATACAGTGCAGTGACAAATTCAGTGGTTTGCGGTACAATAGCCGCTGTCTAAAGACTACGTTTTTTTCTCTCAATTATATATACTACAGTGCAGTGCAAAATTCTGTTGTATGCTGCACACTAGCCGGAGTGTAGAAAATATACGTCTTTTCTCTCAGTTATATATCATACAGTGCAGTGACAAATTCAGTGGTTTGCGGTACAATAGCCGCCGTCTAAAGACTACGTTTTTTTCTCTCAATTATATATTATACAGTGCAGTGCAAAATTCTGTCGTGTGCTGCACACTAGCCGGAGTGTAGAAAATATAAATTTTTTCTCTCAGTTATATATCATACAGTGCAGTGACAAATTCAGTTGTTTGCGGTACAATAGCCGCTGTCTAAAGACTACGTTTTTTCTCTCAATTACATAAACTACATTGCAGTGCAAAATTTTGTCGTGTGCTGCACACTAGCCGGAGTGTAGAAAATATACGTTTTTACTCTCAGTTATATATCATACACTGCAGTGGCAAATTCAGTGGTTTGCGGTCCAATGGCCGCCGTCTAAAGACTACGTTTTTTCTCTCAGTTATATATACTACAGTGCAGTGCAAAATTCTGTCGTGTGCTGCAAACTAGCCGGAGTGTAGAAAATATACGTCTTATCTCTCAGTTATATATCATACAGTGCAATGACAAATTCAGTGGTTTGTGGTCCAATGGCCGCCATCTAAAGACTACGTTTTTTCTCTCAATTATATATACTACAGTGCAGTGCAAAATTCTGTCGTGTGCTGCACACTAGCCGGAGTGTAGAAAATATATGTCTTTTCTCTCAGTTATATATCATACAGTGCAGTGACAAATTCAGTGGTTTGCGGTACAATAGCCGCCGTCTAAAGACTACGTTTTTTCTCTCAATTATATATACTACAGTGCAGTGCAAAATTCTGTCGTGTGCTGCACACTAGCCGGAGTGTAGAAAATATACGTCTTTTCTCTCAGTTATATATCATACAGTGCAGTGACAAATTCAGTGGTTTGCGGTACAATAGCCGCCGTCTAAAGACTACGTTTTTTCTCTCAGTTATATATACTACAGTGCAGTGCAAAATTCTGTCGTGTGCTGCACACTAGCCGGAATGTAGAAAATATACGTCTTTTCTCTCAGTTATATATCATACAGTGCAGTGACAAATTCAGTGGTTTGTGGTACAATGGCCGCCGTCTAAAGACTACGTTTTTTCTCTCAATTATATATACTACAGTGCAGTGCAAAATTCTGTCGTGTGCTGCACACTAGCCGGAGTGTAGAAAATATACGTCTTTCTCTCAGTTATATATCATACAGTGCAGTGACAAATTCAGTGGTTTGCGGTACAATAGCCGCCGTCTAAAGACTACGTTTTTTCTCTCAATTATATATACTACAGTGCAGTGCAAAATTCTGTTGTGTGCTGCACACTAGCCGGCAGTGTAGAAAATATACGTCTTTTCTCTCAGTTATATATCATACAGTGCAGTGACAAATTCAGTGGTTTGCGGTACAATAGCCGCCGTCTAAAGACTACGTTTTTTCTCTCAATTATATATTATACAGTGCAGTGCAAAATTCTGTCGTGTGCTGCACACTAGCCGGAATGTAGAAAATATACGTCTTTTCTCTCAGTTATATATCATACAGTGCAGTGACAAATTCAGTGGTTTGCGGTACAATAGCCGCTGTCTAAAGACTACGTTTTTTCTCTCAATTATATAAACTACAGTGCAGTGCAAAATTCTGTCGTGTGCTGCACACTAGCCGGAGTGTAGAAAATATACGTCTTTTCTCTCAGTTATATATCATACAGTGCAGTGACAAATTCAATGGTTTGCGGTACAATAGCCGCCGTCTAAAGACTATGTTTTTTCTCTCAATTATATATACTACAGTGCAGTGCAAAATTCTGTCGTGTGCTGCACACTAGCCGGAGTGTAGAAAATATACGTCTTTTCTCTCAGTTATATATCATACAGTGCAGTGACAAATTCAGTGGTTTGCGGTACAATAGCCGCCGTCTAAAGACTACGTTTTTTCTCTCAGTTATATATCATACAGTGCAGTGCAAAATTCTGTTGTGTGCTGCACACTAGCCGGAGTGTAGAAAATATACATCTTTTCTCTCAGTTATATATCATACAGTGCAGTGACAAATTCAGTGGTTTGCGGTACAATAGCCGCCGTCTAAAGACTGCGTTTTTTCTCTCAATTATATATACTACAGTGCAGTGCAAAATTCTGTTGTGTGCTGCACACTAGCCGGAGTGTAGAAAATATGCGTCTTTTCTCTCAGTTATATATCATACAGTGCAGTGACAAATTTAGTGGTTTGCGGTACAATAGCCGCCGTCTAAAGACTATATTTTTTCTCTCAGTTATATATCATACAGTGCAGTGAAAAATTCTGTTATGTGCTGCACACTAGCCGGAGTGTAGATAATATACATTTTTTCTCTCAGTTATATATCATACATTGCAGTGACAAATTCAGTGGTTTGCGGTACAATAGCCGCCATCTAAAGACTGCGTTTTTTCTCTCAATTATATATACTACAGTGCAGTGCAAAATTCTGTTGTGTGCTGCACACTAGCCAGAGTGTAGAAAATATACGTCTTTTCTCTCAGTTACATATCATACAGTGCAGTGATAAATTCAGTGGTTTGCGGTACAATAGCCACTGTCTAAAGACTACGTTTTTTCTCTCAGTTATATATTATACAGTGCAGTGAAAAATTCTGTCATGTGCTGCACACTAGCCGGAGTGTAGAAAATATACGTTTTTTCTCTCAGTTATATATCATACAGTGCAGTGACAAATTCAGTGGTTTGCAGTACAATAGCCGCCGTCTAAAGACTGCGTTTTTCTCTCAATTATATATACTACAGTGCAGTGCAAAATTCTGTTGTGTGCTGCACACTAGCCGGAGTGTAGAAAATATACGTCTTTTCTCTCAGTTATATATCATACAGTGCAGTGACAATTTCAGTGGTTTGCGGTACAATAGCCGCCGTCTAAAGACTACGTTTTTTCTCTCAATTATATATTATACAGTGCAGTGAAAAATTCTGTCGTGTGCTGCACACTAGCCGGAGTGTAGAAAATATACTTTTTTCTCTCAGTTATATATCATACAGTGCAGTGACAAATTCAGTGGTTTGCGGTACAATAGCCGCCGTCTAAAGACTACGTTTTTTCTCTCAATTACATATACTACAGTGCAGTGCAAAATTCTGTCGTGTGCTGCACACTAGCCGGAGTGTAGAAAATATACGTCTTTTCTCTCAGTTATATATCATACAGTGCAGTGACAAATTCAGTGGTTTGCGGTACAATGGCCGCCGTCTAAAGACTACGTTTTTTCTCTCAAGTTATATATACTACAGTGCAGTGCAAAATTCTGTCGTGTGCTGCACACTAGCCGGAGTGTAGAAAATATACGTCTTTTCTCTCAGTTATATATCATACAGTGCAGTGACAAATTCAGTGGTTTGCGGTACAATGGCCGCGTCTAAAGACTACGTTTTTTCTCTCAGTTATATATACTACAGTGCAGTGCAAAATTCTGTCGTGTGCTGCACACTAGCCGGAGTGTAGAAAATATACGTCTTTTCTCTCAGTTATATATCATACAGTGCAGTGAAAAATTCAGTGTTTGCGGTTACAATAGCCGCCGTCTAAAGATACTTTTTTCTCTCAATTAATAATATACTACAGTGCAGTGCAAAATTCTGTGTGTGCTGCACACTAGCCGGAGTGTAGAAAATATACGTCTTTTCTCTCAGTTATATATCATACAGTGCAGTGACAAATTCAGTGGTTTGCGGTACAATAGCCGCCGTCTAAAGACTACATTTTTTCTCTCAATTATATATACTACAGTGCAGTGCAAAATTCTGTCGTGTGCTGCACACTAGCCGGAGTGTAGAAAATATACGTCTTTTATCTCAGTTATATATCATACAGTGCAGTGACAAATTCAGTGGTTTGTGGTACAATGGCCGCCGTCTAAAGACTACGTTTTTTCTCTCAGTTATATATTATACAGTGCAGTGCAAAATTCTGTCGTGTGCTGCACACTAGCCGGAATGTAGAAAATATACGTCTTTTCTCTCAGTTATATATCATACAGTGCAGTGACAAATTCAGTGGTTTGCGGTACAATAGCCGCCGTCTAAAGACTACGTTTTTTCTCTCAATTATATATACTACAGTGCAGTGCAAAATTCTGTCGTGTGCTGCACACTAGCCGGAGTGTAGAAAATATATGTCTTTTCTCTCAGTTATATATCATACAGTGCAGTGACAAATTCAGTGGTTTGCGGTACAATAGCCGCCGTCTAAAGACTACGTTTTTTCTCTCAATTATATATCATACAGTGCAGTGAAAAATTCTGTTGTGTGCTGCACACTAGCCGGAGTGTAGAAAATATACATCTTTTCTCTCAGTTATATATCATACAGTGCAGTGACAAATTCAGTGGTTTGCGGTACAATAGCCGCCATCTAAAGACTACGTTTTTCTCTCAATTATATATACTACAGTGCAGTGCAAAATTCTGTCGTGTGCTGCACACTAGCCGGAGTGTAGAAAATATACGTCTTTTCTCTCAGTTATATATCATACAGTGCAGTGACAAATTCAGTGGTTTGCGGTACAATAGCCGCCGTCTAAAGACTATAGTTTTTTCTCTCAGTTATATATTATACAGTGCAGTGAAAAATTCTGTCGTGTGCTGCACACTAGCCGGAGTGTAGAAAATATACATCTTTTCTCTCAGTTATATATCATACAGTGCAGTGACAAATTCAGTGGTTTGCGGTACAATAGCCGCCATCTAAAGACTACGTTTTTTCTCTCAATTATATATACTACAGTGCAGTGCAAAATTCTGTTGTGTGCTGCACACTAGCCGGAGTGTAGAAAATATACGTCTTTTCTCTCAGTTATATATCATACAGTGCAGTGACAAATTCAGTGGTTTGCGGTACAATAGCCGCCGTCTAAAGACTACGTTTTTTCTCTCAATTATATATACTACAGTGCAGTGCAAAATTCTGTCGTGTGCTGCACACTAGCCGGAGTGTAGAAAATATACGTCTTTTCTCTCAGTTATATATCATACAGTGCAGTGACAAATTCAGTGGTTTGCGGTACAATAGCCGCCGTCTAAAGACTACGTTTTTTCTCTCAATTATATATTATACAGTGCAGTGAAAAATTCTGTCATGTGCTGCACACTAGCCGGAGTGTAGAAAATATACGTCTTTTCTCTCAGTTATATATCATACAGTGCAGTGACAAAATTCAGTGGTTTGCGGTACAATAGCCGCCGTCTAAAGACTACGTTTTTTCTCTCAGTTATATATATACAGTGCAGTGCAAAATTCTGTCGTGTGCTGCACACTAGCCGGAGTGTAGAAAATATACGTCTTTTCTCTCAGTTATATATCATACAGTGCAGTGAAAATTCAGTGGTTTTGCGGTACAATAGCCGCCGTCTAAAGACTACGTTTTT
>ONZH01019078.1:0-146490 GCA_900303285.1 Rhinella marina
TATATTCTTGTACAATAGGAGCAGTATTATAGTAGTTATATTCTTGTACATAGGAGCAGTATTATAGTAGTTATATTCTTGTACATAGGAGCAGTATTATAGTAGTTATATTCTTGTACATAGGAGCAGTATTATAGTAGTTATATTCTTGTACATAGGAGGCAGTATTATAGTAGTTATATTCTTGTACATAGGAGCAGTATTATATAGTAGTTATATTCTTGTACATAGGAGCAGTATTATAGTAGTTATATTCTTGTACATAGGAGCAGTATTATAGTAGTTATAATTCTTGTACATAGGAGCAGTATTATAGTAGTTTATATTCTTGTACATAGGAGCAGTATTATAGTAGTTATATTCTTGTACATAGGAGCAGTATTATAGTAGTTATATTCTTGTACATAGGAGCAGTATTATATAGTAGTTATATTTCTTGTACATAGGAGCAGTATTATAGTAGTTATATTCTTGTACATAGTATTATAGTAGTTATATTCTTGTACATAGGAGCAGTATTATAGTAGTTATATTCTTGTACATAGGAGGCAGTATTTATAGTAGTTATATTCTTGTACATAGGAGCAGTATTATAGTAGTTTATATTCTTGTACATAGGAGCAGTATTATAGTAGTTATATTCTTGTACATAGGAGGCAGTATTATAGTAGTTATATTCTTGTACATAGGAGCAGTATTATAGTAGTTATATTCTTGTACATAGGAGGCAGTATTATAGTAGTTTATATTTCTTGTACATAGGAGGCAGTATTATAGTAGTTATATTCTTGTACATAGGAGCAGTATTATAGTAGTTATATTCTTGTACATAGGAGCAGTATTATAGTAGTTATATTCTTGTACATAGGAGCAGTATTATAGTAGTTATATTCTTGTACATAGGAGGCAGTATTATAGTAGTTATATTCTTGTACATAGGAGCAGTATTATAGTAGTTATATTCTTGTACATAGGAGCAGTATTATAGTAGTTAGTTATATTCTTGTACATAGGAGCAGTATTATAGTAGTTATATTCTTGTACATAGGAGCAGTATTATAGTAGTTATATTCTTGTACATAGGAGCAGTATTATAGTAGTTATATTCTTGTACATAGGAGCAGTATTATAGTAGTTATATTCTTGTACATAGGAGCAGTATTATAGTAGTTATATTCTTTCTTGTACATAGGAGCAGTATTATAGTAGTTATATTTCTTGTACATAGGAGCAGTATTATAGTAGTTATATTCTTGTACATAGGAGCAGTATTATAGTAGTTATATTCTTGTACATAGGAGCAGTATTTATAGTAGTTATATTCTTGTACATAGGAGCAGTATTATAGTAGTTATATTCTTGTACATAGGAGCAGTATTATAGTAGTTTATATTCTTGTACATAGGAGCAGTATTATAGTAGTTATATTCTTGTACATAGGAGCAGTATTATAGTAGTTATATTCTTGTACATAGGAGCAGTATTATAGTAGTTATATTCTTGTACATAGGAGCAGTATTATAGTAGTTATATTCTTGTACATAGGAGGCAGTATTATAGTAGTTATATTCTTGTACATAGGAGCAGTATTATAGTAGTTATATTCTTGTACATAGGAGCAGTATTATAGTAGTTATATTCTTGTACATAGGAGCAGTATTATAGTAGTTATATTCTTGTACATAGGAGGCAGTATTATAGTAGTTATATTCTTGTACATAGGAGCAGTATTATAGTAGTTATATTCTTGTACATAGGAGCAGTATTATAGTAGTTATATTCTTGTACATAGGAGCAGTATTATAGTAGTTATATTCTTGTACATAGGAGCAGTATTATAGTAGTTTATATTCTTGTACATAGGAGCAGTATTATAGTAGTTATATTCTTGTACATAGGAGCAGTATTATAGTAGTTATATTCTTGTACATAGGAGCAGTATTATAGTAGTTATATTCTTGTACATAGGAGGCAGTATTATAGTAGTTATATTCTTGTACATAGGAGCAGTATTATAGTAGTTATATTCTTGTACATAGGAGCAGTATTATAGTAGTTATATTCTTGTACATAGGAGCAGTATTTATAGTAGTTATATTCTTGTACATAGGAGACAGTATTATAGTAGTTATATTATTGGTACATCAGGAGCAGTATTATAGTAGTTTATATTCTTGTACATAGGAACAGTATTATAGTAGTTATATTCTTGTACATAGAGCAGTATTATAGTAGTTATATTCTTGTACATAGGAGCAGTATTATAGTAGTTATATTCTTGTACATAGGAAGCAGTATTATAGTAGTTATATTCTTGTACATAGGACAGTATTATAGTAGTTATATTCTTGTACATAGGAGCAGTATTATAGTAGTTATATTCTTGTACATAGGAGGCAGTATTATAGTAGTTATATTCTTGTAACATAGGAGCAGTATTATAGTAGTTATATTCTTGTACATAGGAGCAGTATTATAGTAGTTATATTCTTGTACATAGGAGGCAGTATTATAGTAGTTATATTCTTGTACATAGGAGCAGTATTATAGTAGTTATATTCTTTGTACATAGGAGCAGTATTATAGTAGTTATATTCTTGTACATAGGAGCAGTATTATAGTAGTTATATTCTTGTACATAGGAGGCAGTATTATAGTAGTTATATTCTTGTACATAGGAGCAGTATTTATAGTAGTTATATTCTTGTACATAGGAGCAGTATTATAGTAGTTATATTCTTGTACATAGGAGCAGTATTATAGTAGTTATATTCTTGTACATAGGAGGCAGTATTATAGTAGTTATATTCTTGTACATAGGAGCAGTATTATAGTAGTTATATTCTTGTACATAGGAGCAGTATTATAGTAGTTATATTCTTGTACATAGGAGCAGTATTATAGTAGTAGTTATATTCTTGTACATAGGAGGCAGTATTATAGTAGTTATATTCTTGTACATAGGAGCAGTATTATAGTAGTTTATATTCTTGTACATAGGAGGCAGTATTATAGTAGTTATATTCTTGTACATAGGAGCAGTATTATAGTAGTTATATAGTTATATATTCTTGTACATAGGAGCAGTATTATAGTATTTATATTCTTGTACATAGGAGGCAGTATTATAGTAGTTATATTCTTGTACATAGGAGCAGTATTATAGTAGTTATATTCTTGTACATAGGAGGCAGTATTATAGTAGTTATATTCTTGTACATAGGAGGCAGTATATATAGTAGTTATATTCTTGTACATAGGAGCAGTATTATAGTAGTTTATATTCTTGTACATAGGAGCAGTATTATAGTAGTTATATTCTTGTACATAGGAGCAGTATTATAGTAGTTATATTCTTGTACATAGGAGCAGTATTATAGTAGTTATATTCTTGTACATAGGAGGCAGTATTATAGTAGTTATATTCTTGTACATAGGAGCAGTATATTATAGTAGTTATATTCTTGTACATAGGAGGCAGTATTATAGTAGTTATATTCTTGTATAATAGGAGCAGTATTATAGTAGTTATATTCTTGTACATAGGAGCAGTATTATAGTAGTTATATTTCTTGTACATAGGAGCAGTATTATAGTAGTTATATTCTTGTACATAGGAGCAGTATTATAGTAGTTATATTCTTGTACATAGGAGCAGTATTATAGTAGTTATATTCTTGTACATAGAGAGCAGTATTATAGTAGTTATATTCTTGTACATAGGAGGAGTATTATTAGTAGTTATATTCTTGTACCATAGGAGCAGTATTATATAGTTATATTCTTGTACATAGGAGCAGTATTATAGTAGTTATATTCTTGTACATAGGAGCAGTATTATAGTAGTTATATTCTTGTACATAGGAGCAGTATTATAGTAGTTATATTCTTGTACATAGGAGCAGTATTATAGTAGTTATATTCTTGTACATAGGAGCAGTATATAGTAGTTATATTCTTGTACATAGGAGCAGTATTATAGTAGTTATATTCTTGTACATAGGAGCAGTATTATAGTAGTTATATTCTTGTACATAGGAGGCAGTATTTATAGTAGTTATATTCTTGTACATAGGAGCAGTATTATAGTAGTTATATTCTTTGTACATAGGAGCAGTATTATAGTAGTAGTTATATTCTTGTACATAGGAGCAGTATTATAGTAGTTATATTTCTTGTACATAGGAGCAGTATTATAGTAGTTATATTCTTGTACATAGGAGCAGTATTATAGTAGTTATATTCTTGTACATAGGAGGCAGTATTTATAGTAGTTATATTCTTGTACATAGGAGCAGTATTTATAGTAGTTATATTTCTTGTACATAGGAGCAGTATTATAGTAGTTATATTCTTGTACATAGGAGCAGTATTATATAGTAGTATATTCTTGTACATATAGGAGCAGTATTATAGTAGTTATATTCTTGTACATAGGAGCAGTATTATAGTAGTTATATTCTTGTACATAGGAGCAGTAGTATTATAGTAGTTATATTCTTGTACATAGGAGCAGTATTATAGTAGTTATATTCTGTACATAGGAGGCAGTATTATAGAGTTATATTCTTGTACATGGAGGCAGTATTATAGTAGTTATATTCTTGTACATAGAGGCAGTATTAAGTAGTTATATTCTTGTACATCAGGCGGTTTAGTTAAGTATTCTTATGGCAGGTAGTTATATTTCTCTGTACATAGGAGCAGATTATAGTAGTTATATTCTTGTACATAGGAGCAGTATTATAGTAGTTCTCATTCTTGTACATAGGAGCAGTATTATAGTAGTTATATTCTTGTACATAGGAGCAGTATTATAGTAGTTATATTCTTGTACATAGGAGGCAGTATTATAGTAGTTATATTCTTGTACATAGGAGCAGTATTATAGTAGTTATATTCTTGTACTTAGGAGCAGTATTATAGTAGTTATATTCTTGTACATAGGAGGCAGTATTATAGTAGTTATATTCTTGTACATAGGAGCAGTATTATAGTAGTTATATTCTTGTACATAGGAGGCAGTATTATAGTAGTTATATTCTTGTACATAGGAGCAGTATTATAGTAGTTATATTCTTGTACATAAAAAGTGTTTTATGTAAATGTGTTTTAGAATATGCTGCAGTAAAAAGAAAAATGCGGGAGATGCTCAGATAACTTTAGGTGAATCTCTCCGTTGTTACAGATACATACATACATATTATTACAGTAGAACACTCAGTCCGCCTTGGGCCCTAAGACTCCTTGGAGTGATCCTGGCGCAATGTACAATCAAACTCAGAGACTTCGAGATAAAACGTCTGCCTCATCACCATCACAAAGCCGCTCTCTGTAGAACAGAACAAGACGCTTCTTGTATTAATCCCCTCTATTAGCTACAATGACGTTCCTTTACTGTACGACTGCACTTATTACAAACCACTAGAAAGACTAGACACAGATGACTGCCGACAATACCGGACAGTGGGGGCCACAAACTCACACAGTACAATTAACCAAAATTAACATTTTATAATGATGAAAAATTCATAATTAATCTTATATTTAGATCAAAGTTAAAATGTTCACTTTATAAAATTTAAAGGAGCGGACCACCCATGTCGGCCTCCTCTTTATCCAGAATTTGTGCAGTGTGTTATCATGGCTGGGATAGTCGGCACAGTTGTTTCAGCCTAAATGGACTCTTGAAGTTGTGATCAGAGAATCGAAAGAAGCAGAAGTCATCTCAGAGACTACTCAGAAGTGCAGGGAAGCGAGTCACATGACTCCTCTCAGCTCACAGAGGGGCGGGGCATAGGTGGCAAGGTATTCTCCAAAAGTTCTTCCATTGTTAGTTCACGTCAACTCTTGGCACTACTCGGGCCCCAAAGTTGTGCAACAAAAACTTTTTTAAAAAAATTGCAAAAAGATGCAAATTATGCAAAAATAAAGAAATAATTAATTTAAAAAAAAACCTCACTTTTTTAAAAAGTGGGCGTGGTTTACCAGGTGGGTGTGGCCCAAAACTTTTCAACAGATTTATTAATATCAAAGCCAGAAAATGGTGCCCAATGTAGTGAAAATCTAGATTTCATTATCTGACTTGATCACAAAGTGCCCTACATTTACTACGGGGCGTGTGCCAAACGTATTAAATCTGCCCCAATACTGACGCCTGCTGTGAGCCGGCCTAGTTTTGTGACAAAATGTGTACCATTTTCTGGCTTTGGTATTAAAGGGATTGTCCAGAATTAGTAAAACATGGCTGCCTTCTTTCAGAAACAGAACTGTCCCTGTCCATGGTCTGTTATTGCAGGTCAGCTCCATTGGAGTCAATGAGGCAGAGCTGCAATACCGCGCACAACCTGTTGACAGGGGTGGTGCTGTTTTTGGAAGAAAGCAGCCATGTTTTTCTAATCCTGGACAGTCCCCTGGCTAAAAAGGTTAGACCACAGTCCTCCCAGTACAACACACCCACTGGTCTTAGTTTTTTAATATATCAGTGTGTATATATATCTATAGAGAGAGAGAGAGAGCACCAGAAAACACAGCACTGTGTGAATAAGCTCATAGCGCCATTACCTTTTGATCTGGACACGCTGTTAACGTTGCCGATTTCCATTGAGTCACCCGACTTGCAAGCAGTCGTCACCGATCAGGCACTTCACACCTCAGTATCGCTGAATATTTGACACAGGAGAGTACAGACATTGTAGGGCGGGAACTTAATCAGAGGAGCGGCTCAGCCAAGACCTGTCGGTGGGAGAAACAGAAGATGTATACCTGATTGCAAAGTGTATAGGCCGCCATCACTTACCGTATTTTTCGCCTTATAAAACGCACCTTTGTTCCATTATGGAAGCGCTCATTACTACCGGAGGATCAGGAAGCGGTGAATGCAGCGCTCCCTGGGCTCTGTACTCACCTCTTCCGGTCCTCGGCCGCTCGCTGTGCTGTGAGGATATGGGTGCACTCTGTGACCTCACGCTGTGAGCGAAGGGTCACCACATAGCGCGACAGGAAGAAGAAGAAGAGAGCTGGATCCTAGGAGCGGCTGCAGCATCCGAAACAGAAGTAAGTTGATTTTTTTAATTTTATTTGCTCTGAGCACTGGATTCTGATCTGAGGTCTGGGGGGTCATACACATTGGAGGTCTGATCTGAGGTCTGAATGGGGGGTACTTTTCATATTGGGGCTCTGATCCGAGGTCTGAGGGTCATACACATTGGAGGTCTGATCTGAGGTCTGAATGGGGGGTCTTATTCATATTGGGGTTCTGATCTGAGGTCTGAGGGTCATACACATTGGAGGTCTGATCTGAGGTCTGAATGGGGGTCTTATTCATATTGGGGCTCTGTTCTAAGTTTTGGGGGTCATACACATTGGGGGTCTGATCTGAGGTCTGAATGAGGGGTCTTATTCATATTGGGGCTGTTATCTGAGGTCTGGGGGGGTCATTTTAGATTGGGAGTCTGATCTGAGGTTTGAATGGGGGGGGTCTTATATTGGGGATCTGATCTGGGGGGTCATTCACATTGGAGGTCTGATCTGAGGTCTGAATGGGGGTCTTATTCATATTGGGGCTCTGATCTGAAGTCTGGGGGACATACACATTGGGGGTCTGATCTGAGGTCTGAATGGGGGGTCTTATTCATATTGGGGTTCTGATCTGAAGTCTGGGGGACATACACATTGAGGCTCTGATCTGAAGTCTGGGGGACATACATATTGGAGGTCTGATCTGAGGTCTGAATGGGGGGTCTTATTCATATTGGGGCTGTTATCTGAGGTCTGGGGGGGGTCATTTAGATTGGGAGTCTGATCTGAGGTTTGAATGGGGGGGGTCTTATATTGGGGATCTGATCTGGGGGGTCATTCACATTGGAGGTCTGATCTGAGGTCTGAATGGGGGTCTTATTCATATTGGGGCTCTGATCTGAAGTCTGGGGGACATACACATTGGGGGTCTGATCTGAGGTCTGAATGGGGGTCTTATTCATATTGGGGTTCTGATCTGAAGTCTGGGGGGTCATTCACATTGGAGGTCTGATCTGAGGTCTGAATGGGGGGTCTTATTCATATTGGGGTTCTGATCTGAAGTCTGGGGGACATACACATTGAGGCTCTGATCTGAAGTCTGGGGGACATACATATTGGAGGTCTGATCTGAGGTCTGAATGGGGGGTCTTATTCATATTGGGGCTGTTATCTGAGGTCTGGGGGGGTCATTTAGATTGGGAGTCTGATCTGAGGTTTGAATGGGGGGGTCTTATATTGGGGATCTGATCTGGGGGGTCATTCACACTGGGGGTCTGATCTGAGGTCTGAGGGTCATACACATTGAGGGTCTGATCTGAGGTCTGAATGGGTGGTCTTATTCATATTGGGGCTGTTTTCTGAGGTCGGGGGGGGGGGGTCATTCAGATTGGGAGTCTGATCTGAGGTTTGAATGGGGGGGGGTCTTATATTGGGGCTCTGAGCTGAGGTCTGATTAACATTGGGGGTCTGATCTGAGGTCTAATGAAAAATATATTTTGTTTCTTATTCTCCTCCTCTAAAACCTAGGGGCATCTCCCGGGCAGGTGCGTCTTATAGAGAGAAAAATACGGTACCTATTGTCCGCTTATCTTCCCAAATAATCGGCACACAAGCCCCCATATCAGTGATCACAGTTAGCACCCCCATCAATCAGCTGTTTGGAGAGGATGTGGCGCTCTGGTGAGTCCTGCGGTCTCCTCTCAGGTTACTAAGCACAGCGCTGCACATTGTTTAGTGGCTGTGCTTGGTATTGCAGCTCAGACCCATTCAATTCCTAGGCCACTGACCAATGAATGTGATCTCAGTGGCCTAGGAAGAGGCCACAACGCTCATCGGAGCTCCGCAGCCTGATGGGAGTTGGACCTGAGGATACATCAGCAATATTGTACTCCTTTAATGTTGTCAATTCTCGATGCCATCCATAGCATAATTAAGGCCTCCCCCTCCCAGAACATAAAACGCCGCCATCTACAGACAGTTCAATTAATGCTGACACCAAGTCTCAATACAATGTACTGTCAGTACACAGTACAACTGAAAAAACAATAAATCTACTAGAAATGGCATCAGTCGGACGCTGGGATCCCCATCACTGTCACTGACCCTTTTGTCACACACTCTCGCTCAGCTGTTTTTGTCACTCCCCATTCATGTAAGTGAAAAGAGTCAATAGACCCTCCCTTCTGACAGTTTCCCATCTGCTTCTAAGGCTAGTTTCATACCTGTGGCATCGGACTCCGGCGGGCTGTCCACCCGACGGATCCGTGCTGCCGCAGGATCACTGTAATGGGGGCGGGCCACAGCCGCAGCACGCCAAACCCTGCCGAGAGGTGGCCGGAACCAAAGTACACCATGTTGTCAGGGTTTGCCGTGCTGCGGCCGGATCTGTGGCCCGCCCCCATTACAGTGAATGGGGCCAGAGCGCAGTTCCGACCCCACACGTGCACCTGCGGCAGCACGGATCCGGAGGGGCTGTTCACCCGCTGGAACAGCCTGCCGGAGTCCGATGCCGCAGGTGTGAAAGTACCCTTACATATCAGTGCTAGGGCTCATGCACATGAACGTGTGCAAGCCAAGACCGTGTTTTCGTCCGCCATAGACGGGCACCGGCTGTGTGCACACAGTTTCCCACTTGAAAGGGTCCACGATCCACAATAAGGGTATGACCATTTGGTGCGGTTGTTGTGCACGGTTTGGTCGGCCTGTGTTGTCGATGGTCATGCAGCATTGAATTGCGGATCCGCAAAAAATGGGTACTGGCCATGTGCGTTCAGCATATGGCCGGCCCCGTGATAGAAATGCCTAGTCTTGTCTGCGCTTGCGGACAACAATAGGACATGCTTTATCTTTTTGCGGGGGCGCTGGAACGGAACTACGGATGCTTACAGCTAACAGTGTGCTGTCTGCATGTTTTGCAGCCCCATTTAAAGGAATGGGTCTGCTTTCGTTCCGCAAATTTGCAGAACGGATGCGGACCCAGAAATACGGTCGTTGGTGGATACTATATGGCAGCGCTGAATGGGCCCTTCTCCCCAGGAGCCGACCCACCCAATCCTCTGAACTTGCGCCCTATTAAAAAAACACTATCACAGCAGATCTGACAGCTGAGGCCAGTGACTGGCTGCAGCGGTCATTGACCCAAGCCACTTCTGGCCCTTGAAACAAGGCTGCGGTGCGAGAACTCCAGGACTCTGGACAGGCGAGCGTTTTTATGTAATTTTTTTGTAACTGGACGCGGGTCCTCAGGATTGCTTTGGTTGGCTTCTAAGCCAGATTATCTGAACAGTATTGCTTGTGCGCTGTGATGGAGTACAAAGTAGGCATTATATGGCGGTATAAATTGAAGGAAAACCATGAGCGATGTTTAACTTTCTCTTGTGCTGCTTTTTACGCCTATTGTATTTCATTATTTGATTGCTTCATGAATTAAGCTGAGTACATTTGAGTACATCTTGCGATGGACAGACGCTTTGGTGGGTCTTGGTTGAAGTGTCTGTGACCAGGGAGCCCCAGGCTTTGCACGGTTGGTTAACACTGTTGCGTGTGACGTGTGCGCTGTGCACGTTGTATTGGTTTTGTGCACTATTTTGTGCATGCCGCTCATACATTTTTCATGTTTCATTGTCATGCATTGTCTTGTGTTCCACCCTGCTCTCTGCCTCCTTCCACCTTTGTGCACCTTCCCACCCAATAGCCTGTGAGCTCCAGCCCGTCTGCTGCCGCTGCCTCCTCCTCCTCCCACCTTCTGCTCCTTGTAAGAGCTGCAGGGACCAGCCAGAGCTCACAGCTGCTAGAGATGGCCAAGAAGCTGCTAGCTGTGCTCCTGCCCATTCTCCTCTGCCTCATCGGGGTGATAGGGATCCTGCTGTTGGCTCTGCCTGCAAGGGACGTCAATGAGCCCCCCAAATATAAGGTGAGTGCGCTGCATGCATGGCCTTGACAGCAGCTTGGAATTGCATGTGCCTTCTTGGTGCTGATTTTCAGGAGGCAACATGTGACACCCCACAGCACAACATATGGGAGGCTTCAGCACAGCTATACTCGCCTATGTGACAGCGTATGTCCAAACCGCGCTGTGGGGGACTACAGATTCCAGCATATGTGGAAAATCAGCTGCAATTAGGAAATAATAGCATGCCGTCATACTGTAGGAATGCATTTAGTTGTAACTGATAACCTACGTATGACTTGGAGGAGCTCGGAATTGAACCGCCAGTTGTGTAACTTCAGCTTTCTTCCATTAGGTGTAGAAATTCGTTCGAATCCCCCCCCCCACCGCCCACCTGCTGGGGTAGGTCGCCCTTAAGAGCGATATTGTTTACATCTCACAGCTGAGGGTTTGTTACAGTTGTATCCAGTCTAGACCATCCCCTGTGAGATGAACAGTTTGGCTGGACTTTCACATAGCGGGTGTGATGTGGCCAGAACCTCGCCCGTCCAATGATGCTGTAATGCTTCCGCCAAGCCTCGAACTTGTGCAGCCATTGGCTGGTGCAGGTGGGCGGGGTTTCAGCCACCTGCAGCAGCCGCTACATGAAGACCCAGCTTTTGGACTTGTACTGATACACTGTATCAAACCATAAGAACAGGAAAGCGTTTTCGGGCTGCTGCTCTTTAACTCCTAAGGGATAATGTCCCACGTTCACTAACGCTAGCGCACGTGGACTTTGCCTCACAATTTGGGACATATAATTTTAGGCTAAGGCTACACGACGACAGTTGTCGCACGACGTTGTGTCGTACGACAATTTCTATAATGGAAGTCTATGGTGTCGCACTGTGACATGCTGCGACTGCGACACGACAGTCGCAAAAACTCCATCCAAGATGGATTTTTCTGCGACTGTCGCGTCGCGATTGTAGCATGTTGCAGTGCGACACCATAGACTTCCATTATAAAAATTGTCGCGCAACATTGGTATGACCTTAATCTGGCACGACAACTGTCGTCGTGTAATTTTGCACTAGGTGTCGCCGTGTAGCCCTAGCCTTAGAGAAATCCACTGCTCATAGCCCAACAAGGGGCGTGGTACACTACAAATGGGGGTGGCTTAACGGGAAAAGGGTGTGGCCCACAATCAGGGGCGTAACTACCATAGTAACAGACCATGCAACTGCTATGGGGCCCAGGGCAAGAGGGGCCCAGTCTTAGTTGGGATCATCTCCTCTTCTACTGGTCAGGACTCCACCGTCTAAAGGAACAACTTTTAGTAAATGAGGCAGTGGAAAAATGGCCCAAGGGTCATTGAAAAAGGTTTAGGCGGAAACCCTTCTGTCCTGTGTGGGGGGCCCGGTCTGATCCTTGCTGTGGGGCCCTTACTTCTCAATGTACAATACGCCACTGCCTACAAGGTAACATTTTGCACTAAAATTGTACCTTGATTCTGTAAAAGTCAGACAAAAGACAGACAAAAGTGTCCATCGATGCACCATCGAGTGCGAGCCCTTGTGATAAGTCTGGTCTATTCTGGACAGGACATCTCAGTTTACACCTTCTACAGGATTAGTAAATGCGCCTCAGGAGGAACTGTCCAAAATGTGAAGACGTTTACAGGGAACTCGTGAAAATGTCCTCTAAACCGCCAGCAATACCTCACAGCTTAAGTCATCCGGTTTCTAATGATGTCCTTGGCGTTTGATTGCTGGTATAGTTTTTTATTTTCCATGCGCAGTTCCCCAAGAGATCCTGGGCCGTACTGTCTTGCTTTCGGTGAAATCCCCCCTGTCGTGTATTTGGCTTCAGCAGGCACCGACTCATGGGCGTGAGCCAAGCCAAGCACACCACAGCGGGGCTCACTGTGCAGGCGCCAAAAAACGAGACCGTATGGGCCAGGCCAACTATCAGGGTCGTGGCAAGCTTGACTTTAAGCTCCTCGTTTGCATATAATGGGACACGGCTCCGGGATGGAGGCTATCCTGTAAACATACTCAAGGAAGCCTTCAGTAGGGTCATTCATAACAAAAGGAGTTCCCTCCTGGTCCTTAAAAGTCCTAAAGTCGGCCAAACATATAAGATAATGATTGACTGAAACGTGCTCAATCGTAAGAACGATCTCGCCAGTGACAAAACTGGACGATCATGGAGTCAGTTTAAAAAAAACAAACCTGAGGTAGGGGCAAATGATTGGCCGACCATGCCGTAGACGGGTAGTTCTCAGAAGACCATGGGTGAAGCTTTCCAACATGGTGGATGACCTTCTTAGCAGAGGTAGTTTTGGCTGACTTTTATCCCGTATGTATGGGCATCTTTAGGGAGGTAACGTGAAGCCTACACGGCCCCCTCCTTTGTCTGACCTGTGCAGTTTTATAGGTGGCCATGGAGAATGTGGCAGATAAGACTGATAACCAGGGTCTGTGAGGGTCCTGATAATCTCCATATTATCCTATGTGACCAGCAGAGAACATTACATCCACCCTGGTTAGGCAGAGGAACACAATACTGGATCTGCGGATCCAGCTCATGTGGACGCCTGTTGGATCCCAGTCACTATAACCGTGTCCATAGGGTGTCTGGAGTAAATATGGGCAAAGTACTTCTGCATGAATCAGTATTTCTTCCTTCTGTGCCAGGATCTGCACTGGAGGATCCCCTTACTGTCGTAAACTGTTTACTTCTAGTCATATGAGGTCTCTGATAGGACTGGAAGATCTATAGGTGGTCCACTGTAAGCTAGCCATCAGAGACTCCTCATGAAGGGCTTCCATTAGCTGAAGCATATCCCTCATAGGTTAGTATAAGGTCATATACACGCTGGTTAATGAAGGTCTCCCATTGAGTGAATCATTCACCAGGTCCACCATTAACTAGTTGTTGTTAGACGTCCTTCTTGAGCCCTACTTGGATTCTGGCTGCCCCATTGCTCAGCCTCACAGCTCCGTCACAAATCTGTAGTTTTTTGTTATCCTTATGCTCCAGATTGCCCTTGGTTGCTCATAAACATTGCTGGTTCTCAAACTAATTGCACTTAATTGGTGTTTCTCTATAGATTGGATGACTGGTATAAGCTAGTTTACTTCTCGTAGTTGGAGGCCTCTGGCTTTGGAGGAATCCCAGTTGGTTGCTCCTGGTTAGCTAATGCTAGCATCGGGCGTCTTACTCATCGGATGCCCTCTGTGACCTGGTGACTTCCATTCCTTGGAAGATGATTTTGAATCTTGAAGGTACTTCCTTCTTGTTTCTGGGATCTCCCATAACTTGTTCATCTGCAGAACTTCTAGAGTTGTACGATCCTGTTGTACTGAAGCCTGTATCAGCAAGTTTAGATTTTTTTTTTAACTCGTAAAATTGACGTTTGTGGATCAGGGGTTCTTGAGGACAAGGGTCCAAGGTCATGGTGAAAGCCCTTGGATGCTGAGCGCATGGTAAACATGATCTCGCTTGTAGTGGTTTATTTCTGCTGGAATGCTATGAACAGGGGAAATGTGAGTCAACAGTGAAGTGGAGGAGGAGAAGTGCTGGGTGGCGGCACCACGGAGTCCCTTTATAAGCCTCCTCCGTCCCTGGGACCCCCTGGACACTACAGTTTATTAACCTCTCACAATGGCAGGAAATGGAGGCCGGCAATCTATTCACAGACTGTTTAGCAATTCAACATCTGGGGCCGTGGTCGTCAGGGTCTACAATAGTGGCTGCCCAGGACGTAGAGGTGAACCTCAGTCAAGTCCGCTAAATATAGGAATATCCATCCGATCCTGCACCCAAGGGAATATCAACCCCACCTAGAAGAAGTCAGAAAAGGACATCCTCTAAAGCAGGGATCTCAAACTCGTGGCCCTCCAGCTGTTGCAAAACTACAACTCCCAGCATGCCCCAATAGCTGTAGGCTCTCCTGGCATGATGGAAGTTGTAGTTCTACAACAGCTATAGGGCCACGAGTTTGAGATCTCTGCTCTAAAGCATATGATATTCGTGTTAAACCACAAGTGTCACCAATATGCTTGGTGGGGGATATTATAGAGGCAGAAATCGGGGCAACTCCCTTCTAGTACAAAACAACATATATGGGGGGCAGGGCAGAAAGGGATTAGCTTGTCCACAGAACCTCACCCCTAGGGAGAACCGAATTATCTGAGGACAGGTGGCCCCGCAGAGGAACCTATCCCTGCAACTCCCTAGTACACCATGACCTGAATACATAATGAATGAGCGAAGACCATGTATTAAGGACAGGGAAGTACTAGGGTGAGGTATAGATCTCCATACTGAGTCGGGGTAGAGTTTTAGGGGCAATCTAGGGCAAATAATAGGAAACAATAATCGCTGTCTGCAAAGACCGACCCCCGCATAGGTCACGCAATAAATGCGGTACGTAACGAGGGCAAATTGACCGAGTGCCAGCCGACCACCACACGCCCAGCATCAATTTATGAAAGAATTCACGCCATGATTTGCAACTTTATTCACTTCTCAAAAATAGGGCAGGGCGTAGCGGGAAGGACAGGGCTGGCCGCGGACCAAGAGGTGTATTGTTTATGCCAGAAGCTAGCATGAATTATAAGACAATATCTCCACCAGCACACAAGTTCAGTAGACTGGCGCACCAGCGGCGTAGGAAGCACCATTATGTCAGACGTAGAGAAGAGGGGGCGTTCCCCTAGTGCATAATCTCCACCGATTGGAGGGGCTTACCATAGGCGATTGTGCAGGAACGTGCACAACACCGTGACACCGCATGGCTGCTCAGACCTAAGGACGTCCGTAGAGTTGCTGCTCATGTCAGTTGAAGAACAGTACTCAAACGAGCGTCGCACAACAGGGACTATTTATTCAATAGTAAAGCTAAAAATTACATATAAAATGATAAAACTATGGGATAGAAAAGAGGGAAATGTTGATCAGGTCATAGCGCGTTTTGAGGAAGTTGGTGGTCCGCTGACAAAACGTGTTATGGGCTGATGAACATTTCCTCCTTTCTATTTCTATATGTATGTAATTTTTAGCGATACTATTGACTAAATAGTCACTTCAGTGCAGCGCTCGCTGGAGTAGCCTTCTGCTGACATAAGCACCATGATGTCAGAAGAACACTATGTACAGTGGACCCATCTTATGTGGCTGAACACCACTTGAGCCTGTAGAAGCTGATAGCAGACGGTGGTGTAACTGGTAGGATGGGGGACATTTGATAGTAGCCATTCTTAGCTGGTGCAGCAATGTGCTTATAACGAATAACCAATGAGATTCCTCCATACTAACAAGTTATGCAACCCCCCGGTTGGTCCACTTCCAACTTCTTAAAGGCTCAAGTGGTATTCCGCCACATAAGATGAATCTCTCTACATGGCGCCTTGCTAGCGCTGTGTATTTGGAGGTTGGAGAGTTTGGAGAATTACATAATTCCCTAAGGGTAATGTTATTTTTGGAATAGGATCTGTCATGCGTGGGAACTATCCGTCAGGGCAGAAGATAGTTCTAGATTTTTTATTTTTGGGGATTTTGAGTTAAGAAAATGGCGCTCGGAACAGTTGTAGATTCCTAGTGTCAAAAGCCGCAACTGGTGCACACTTCTTTAAAGGGCATCTGTCAGCAGTTTTGTCCCTATGACACTGGCTGACCTGTGGCAGCTGAAGACATCTGTGATGCTCCCATGTTCATATGTGCCCGCATTGCTGAGAAAAATGAAGTTTTAATATATGCAAATGAGCCTCTAGGAGCAACAGGGGCGTGGCCGTTACACCTAGAGGCTCTGCTCTCTCTGCACTTGGACAGGGCCTGGCAGTCATCACGCCTGGTCCTGTTAATCATTTCTTAGTGGGGACCCCAGGAGCAAACTAAAACCAGTCATTGTTAGGGCTCATGCACGCGGCCGTTACCATATTGTGGCCCGCAAATAGGGGGTCCGCAATATGCAGGCACTGGCCGCGTGCACCCCACATCACGGATACGGACCCTTTTTTTTTTTTTTGCGGTCCCATTGGTTAAATGGGCCTGGATCTGTCTACGGAATCAGTATGAATATTACCCCAGATTGCGGTGCCCAATGCACGGAACGGCTGTGTTCATGAGCCATTATGATGAACTATATGGCGGTATTGCTTGGGTTCAAAATTATTGTTAGGCTAGGGCTACACGGCGACATTTGTCTCGCAATATTTTTTTGTAATGAGAGTCGCAGTGCGACATGAAACATGCTGAGACTGCAACACGACAGTCACACAAAAATCCAACCTGGATTGACTCTCATTACAAAACATACCGCGCTACAAATGTCGTTGTGTAGCCGTACATTATATGGCGGTGTTATGTGGGACTAGAATTTGAATGCCATCGTACTGCTATTATTATGCCGGCTGAAATTATGAAAAGCTGTCAAAAATTTGCAAATTTTTGACAGTTTTTCATAATTTCAGCCGGCATAATAGTAGCAGTACGATGGCATTCAAATTACTTTGCTTGTTGCCTGGGACCCCTTTTTTTCTAAGACACCCAGGGTATGCTGTGTAGAAGTCACCCCTGAATGCGGGGGTCTTCTCCAGTGACCTGCTGTCCCCGTTAAACATTAAGAAGATATTGGCCACCAGATATAATTATCCCGGAATAAAATCCGGCTATTCGCACAGATACCCCCCCCCTCCCTCCACATTGCACCGTGGGGCCCCAGTAGTAATAAGGAAGCACTGTGCAGAGTATGCTCCATGCCGTATATCAGGGTTTGGATCTTCTATAAACAGTCTGACATCTTTACACAAGGTCGGGATGTGATGGAAATAAACACTCGGGGATTGTTCATTGTCTCGTCGCCTGCACTACAAGCATTTCATCAGCCCCCCCAATATAAATGGGTGACGACCACCACTGCACTTCTCACAGTCTTCACTGTAACTCTAGCATTCTATTCGTATTAAACTCTTCCAGCCCCGTCCTCAGCCCTCTTAGTCTACTCTTTCTACACATTGGGCAGGGGCTAATATCCCACCCTCTCCCCCATTCCCTCTAACCGCTGCTGAGGGATCCTGAGGTCACAGCTCTACGTTCATCCCTGGCTGTTTTTGCCAGATGCAGCTGCTCTCCTCCCCGCTGTCGGAGGTGTTATTCTATGGCTTTCGTCCAGTCTTTAGAATATGTGGGGCCAAGAATCCCTCCGCAGTTTTTTTTTTTTCCCTCGGTTTCTACAAGTCCCACATTCGCCTGCGATTAATACGACAACCTTCTGTGTATTTGTACTAGATGTTCTGATCTCGGGTTGGGTTCAGTCTAGGGTGAATCCAATGCAACGTAAGGAAACCCAACAAGGACGACCATTATCTTTGCAGTTGAAAAGTACACAAAATGTCATAGAAAACACACACAAGCCATTCATTCAAGGACTCGTGTTTTGGTTTATTTCGTTATTTTTGGTGAGTGGAGGGGATTTAAGGTATTTGTTCTTCTTTTCCTCTCCTTTTTTTTTAACTGTTTCACTTTTGTCTCATTTATTTAGGGCAACACGTCTCGCATGACAGTAAGTTGCAGAAAATTTGCGCAACAAAAAAATGCATGCAACTGGCTTGTGAAAATATGGCCAAGTGACAGGCGAGACGCATGTCGCGCGAACTTACATAAAAGTCAATGGCGTAAAAGTCGCAACACAAAATCCATCAGGTCTGGATTTCTTGCGAGTGTTGCGTCACAGTATATGACGTGTTGCATTACACCATCGACAATTAGATTAAATATTGTGCGACTTTCTTGGCATGTGACACGTCACCCTGTAGCCCTAGTCATAGGGCCCTTCCACACGACCTTGGAGCACGGTCCGTGAAAACCCAGACCATGCTCCTTCTGAGGGCAGGAGCGCACGGCGTCACTGGTTGCTATGTCGCCGTGCGCTTCCTGAGGCGGCCGCTGTACAGTGATTCACTGCGGACGTTCGTATAGAGTGTATCACTGTACAGCGGAATCATCTGTTGAAGGAGACGGAGCACGCCATGCACACCCGCCTTCTCCCGTCTCTCTTCCTGTCTGCTGCTGCTGTCCCACAGACATACACCGGAGCACAGGCAGAGAGACGGGAGACAGCATGTGCACACGGTGTGCGCCATCTCCTCAAACAGCTGATTGGTGGGGGTGTCAAATGTTGGACCCCCAACCGATCTGATATTGATGGATAGGTCATCAATATTAAAAGATTATTACAGAAAATGCCTCTTTCTCCATCTATCAGACTCATCTCCGCCTTTGACACTTATCACTCACTCTCAATTCACTGGTAAAACCTGTCTTCTGTGAAGCAGAACTCACTGAGGGATCAGGTTACAGCTGCTGCCAATGCAAGTCTATGGAGAGAGGGGAGGCAGCAACAGTAAAGACAGAGCTACAAAATGAGGCTGCTGCTGCATTCAGACATTCTCATCCATCCTACGATCGGATGGCAAGAACACTAACCCATCATAGTCAGTGGGCCAAATGAATTGTGCAGACTCATCTCCCACTCTGACACTTATCACTGACTCTCAATTCACTGGTAAAATCTGTCTTCTGTGAAGCAGAACTCACTGAGGGATCAGGTTACAGCTGCTGCCAATACAAGTCTATGGAGAGAGGGGAGGCAGCAACAGTAAAGAGAGACAGAGCAACAAAGGGAAGCTGCTGCTGCATTCAGACGTTCTAACACTAACTCATCATAGTCAGTGGGCCAAATGACATGTGCAGACTCATCTCCACCTCTGGAGGAGGTACGTTTTAAGTTTAAAAAAAAAAAAAAACTTGAGAAATAAAAAAAAAAAAAAGGAATAAAAAACAGTTCATGAACTTGGAATAAAAAAATTGAACAAGTGGGTGACGGAGATGTAAAAAAATGTATTTCGGAAACATTTAACATGAAAAATAATAAAAAAAAAATATAGACAAAAATTATTATTTTTTTTTTAAATTCCTGTAAAAGATGGATATTTTTGTGCTATTTGTATACAATTTCCATGAACAGTAAAAGAGTTTCCTGCAGATCTGTAATGGCGGTGAGGATCTGTAATGGGGGTGAGGATCTGTAATGGGGGTGAGGATATGTAATGGGGGTGAGGATATGTAATGGGGGTGAGGATCTGTAATGGGGGTGAGGATATGTAATGGGGGTGAGGATCTGTAATGGGGGTGAGGATCTGTAATGGGGGTGAGGATCTGTAATGGGGGTGAGGATATGTAATGGGGGTGAGGATCTGTAATGGCGGTGAGGAAATGTAATGGGGGTGAGGATATGTAATGGCGGTGAGGAAATGTAATGGCGGTAAGGATCTGTGATGGCGGTGAGGATCTGTAATGGCGGTGAGGAAATGTAATGGGGGTGAGGATATGTAATGGCGGTGAGGAAATGTGATGGCGGTGAGGATCTGTAATGGCGGTGAGGATCTGTAATGGGGGTGAGGATCTGTAATGGGGGTGAGGATCTGTAATGGGGGTGAGGATCTGTAATGGGGGTGAGGATCTGTAATGGCTGTGAGGATCTGTGATGGCGGTGAGGATCTGTAATGGGGGTGAGGATCTGTAATGGGGGTGAGGATCTGTGATGGCGGTGAGGATCTGTGATGGCGGGGAGGATCTGTGATGGCGGTGAGGATCTGTGATGGCGGTGAGGATATGTAATGGGGGTGAGGATATGTAATGGCGGTGAGGATCTGTGATGGCGGTGAGGATCTGTGATGGCGGTGAGGATCTGTGATGGCGGGGAGGATCTGTGATGGCGGTGAGGATATGTGATGGCGGTGAGGATATGTAATGGCGGTGAGGATCTGTGATGGCGGTGAGGATCTGTGATGGCGGTGAGGATCTGTGATGGCGGTGAGGATCTGTGATGGCGGTGAGGATCTGTGATGGCGGTGAGGATATGTAATGGGGGTGAGGATATGTAATGGCGGTGCGTACAATGGAGGGGAGTGTAACAGATAGCTCTTTTCCATCAACCTTGTTCAATAATTGATTCCAAAAATAGTCCTGGGAATCCTTGTGAGACTGTAAAATCTCATCACACCTCCCCGCCGCGGACCATCCAGGAAATAACTCGGCCATTTGAACCTTTCCAAAGTGTTTCGGGAAACGTTGCGGCTGCTGTTGGAAAGAACGCGCGCTCAGGCTGGAATTACATTAAGTGTACAGAAAATCCATACGGAAGTGACTAATTGGGTGAGAGCCGGAGTCTCCCCCCATTCATAAAGACAGGATCACTTAACAGACGCCTTCACCGGTGGCGTGTGTATAAGTTATACCTACCCTACAGACAGGCAGCAGAGTGTGTGCTTTATGGCAACTGCAATAAATGGAAATTAACGGACGGAAAAGTGTCTATAGACTAATAAGCGGCCCGTACACATTACATTTATGCTGGCCGAACGACTGATCGGTTATTCAAAGGGTAATGGGGCCTCCTGACTCCCCTGATGTTTGTAGAGGCAGTTGGATTTCAACATGTCCGATCCTTTTGTTCTTAGGGAGATAAGATGTTTCCAAATATGTCTAGAAATGGCTTAGTTCCCTGTTCCCATTCTTAAAATATGCTCCTCATGCTAATGTACGGGTATGATTGCTGAGCCTCGTGTACGCTTCTACTGATATTGAGAGGACTCTGCTGAGCTTCTCCCAGTCTACACAGCAAAGCTGTGCTGGAAAGTGGGCTGGAGTATTATGCCCCTTTCACACGAGCGGGAGACTCGCATGTCTCCCGCAACGCATCTACAGGGCTGGATTCCGGCACTGACAGGGATCGCAGAGCATTATATGCGATCCCTGTCAGTGCCGAGTCCAGCCCTGTAGATGCGTTGCGGGAGACATGCGAGTCTCCCGCTCGTGTGAAAAGGGCATTAGATTTAGATAGCTATATATATTGAGAGAGATACAAGTCATCTCAATGGTTACAATGAACAATGTAAGAAAAAAAAGCACCAAAATATATATTTATTTGTTTTTTTTTAAAGGTAATCTGTCTGTATGTTCCTCAGTATTAGGGCTCATGCACACGACTGGTGCCGGCCCATGTCCGTATTGCAGCCCACATACGCCAGCCGCGTGCAGCCCGCATCTCGGATCGCGGACCCATTCGCTTCAAAAGGTCCGCAATCCGGACGATGCGGAGCGGAGGCACGGATCGGAACACCACGGAAGCACTACGTTTTTGCGGTGCGGACCCTCGGATGCGTATCGCGGACCCCATTCAAGTATATGGGTCCGCTATCCGCATGCGGTGGTCACGATGTCAGTGCCCGTGCGTTGCGGACCGCAAATTGTGGTCCACAGAACGGGCACTGAATGCACATGAGCCCTTAAACAGCGAGCTCTGTCAATTCCTTCTGCTCTGACGAGTCAAACATTTCTGCCCCATCCAGATTTATGCTCCTGTTGCCCTGAAATTACGTAAATCTGATATGCCAATGAGCTCTGAGGTGTCACCCTTGCAAATTGTTGCACCAAAAGCTCTGCCCTATATTGGGCAGAACAGACAAGAATAGGACGTCTTCTATTTTTTCATTGAAGTGAATGGGTCCGATCCATAAAAAAATTTGTCTCGGATGCAGAACCAAACCACGGTCGTGTACATGAGGTATGTGCTGACAGATTCCCTTAAAAATTTTTTTAGGGAGACATGTATTATTCCTTGTACCGCTGAAAAACTGGCAGAAAAAAATCGTAAGGTTTGGGGCACAACATTTTGCAGTTTTTGGGGGTTTGGAGCCTCGCTCGTCACTTTTCCAAAAAGCGTGCAGGGCGGGGCCGGCGTCCCTGTCCCATCGCGTTTGTTATTATCCATGCCAGGAAACTGGCACGGATTATAGTGGAAATCTACACCAGCCAGGGGGTGTAGGCTGCTGTTTTGGCACAACGGCTATAAAGAGGCGTGCACTTAGTAATAGTACTGACGACGGGGGCGGGGACAGACCGACGTGTAATACACTGGTCTAAGTAAATGTCCCCCAGAATGTTTTGTTCTCCTTTAGTTGTGGAGACGGCTATGTACGGCGGGAAAAGGATGACCTAAAAACATTCAGCCTCATCCATACACGACGGGCAGGATATACAGAGTTTATATGAGTTTTCAGTTTCTGTGCTGATTTCCAGTGTTTGTTATTGAGCAACGGAATGAGATTTTATGTTGTGTGCCAGGATCACTAATGATTCATGCCTGTGCCCCGCAGCATTGTAATAATTCTCCCTACTTTCCGCCCTGATGTTCGCACTGCCAGGTCGGGCCCCTCCGCTCGACATTGTTCTTTTGCAGAAATAACACAATAATTGGAGTAGATTCGGACTGTTATTGTATCGGCGGACGCCAAGTTTCCAGGCCCAGCTGTGTAGTAAGGTCGGCCTCGCTGCTATCCTACAAGTCGCGCGTATCTCCGGGGGGTAATATGACTTGTAGGCCAACACTTAAAAGAATCAGTATGTCGCCAATCCCCTGCTGCCTCCGTTCTGACGTGTCCTGGTTGGTGATGAGAGAACTTGTGTTTTCTAGGATCGGGTTATCTAGGAATCCCGTTATGGATTCTGCTACTACGGACCACAAGTTACGGTCCGCGGTAGCGGAATCCATAACGGGATTCTTAGATAATCCGAACCTTGTACGCTAAACAAGTTCGCTCATCCCTAGTCCTGGTCCTCCAGCACCGCACAGATCCATCCGTTGTGTAGCGCATGGCGCCGGTCACCATTCATGTCAATGGGAGCGGCATTGCAGTGACCAGCGACGTGTAGTGCACGGTATGGAAGTTGGCACCCGGGCTACATGGGGCGTTGCACCCATGATGACGCCTATCCTCTTGTAAAACCCTGGACAACCCCTTTTAGTTTCTAAAAACCTAAATGGTCAGATTCCCTACAAATCCTCCTGAACTTTGTCAATGATTTATCACAGGGGTAGGCAACCTCCGGCGCGCCAGCTGTAGTAAAACTACAACTCCCAGCATGCCCACTTGCTCTGCTCTTCTAAGAAATTGCATAGAAAAGAATTGAGCATGCTGGGAATTGTAGTTTCACAACAGCTGGAGGTTGCTGATCCCTGATTTATCAGATAGTAATGCCTAATTAAAGGGGTTATCCCATGAATAATGTTAAAAATGAAAATCAGACATCATATATGACATGACAACCTCTTTCTAACAAAGCTAGAACCAGCTCTGTACCTCACATGGATCCAGAGATCTCCACATTCATTGATCTGCTAGATTTATATCAAGCTGACAGCTCAAGGGGAGTGTCTTTTCTGCTGCAGCTCAGGAGGCGTGTCTCAGCTCTCCCTATCACAGCTCAGGAGGCGTGTCTCAGCTCTCCCTATCACAGCTCAGGAGGCGTATCTCAGCTCTCCCTATCACAGCTCAGGAGGCGTGTCTCAGCTCTCCCTATCACAGCTCAGGAGGCGTGTCTCAGCTCTCCCTATCACAGCTCAGGAGGCGTGTCTCAGCTCTCCCTATCACAGCTCAGGAGGCGTGTCTCAGCTCTCCCTATCACAGCTCAGGAGGCGTGTCTCAGCTCTCCCTATCACAGCTCAAGAGGCGTGTCTCAGCTCTCCCTATCACAGCTCAAGAGGCGTGTCTCAGCTCTCCCTATCACAGCTCAGGAGGCGTGTCTCAGCTCTCCCTATCACAGCTCAGGAGGCGTGTCTCAGCTCTCCCTATCACAGCTCAGGAGGCGTGTCTCAGCTCTCCCTATCACAGCTCAGGAGGCGTGTCTCAGCTCTCCCTATCACAGCTCAGGAGGCAGTTGAAAGATGAAATTGAGTATGTGCGGCCATCTCAGTGAGCAGGTCAAAGAAATAAGAAATGAAGTGACACCATACAGATAATTTTATCAAATAACTCAGTGGCTATACAACATTTTTAATTACATGCAATTACAAAAGTATTCAGATCCAGGGGCTGGTTTGAAAACTGTAGAATATTTTTCGTGGGACAACCCCTTTAATACCAATATACAGTGCCCACATAATAACACCACATATAATACTGCTACGCAGGGTGGAAATGGTACCCCTGTGCAGCGCCCACATGACACTGCCAAGACACACACATAATGTTTCCATAGTGTGCATATGATTGCGCCATATAGTGAATATATCTGCTATACAGATTCCAGATAAATACTCCTTACGTTATGAAATAAGACTGCCATATACTCAACACATCATGGGACTAGAGTTTCTAGAGAAGTTGACGCCAAGTTGAGGTTCATTATGGAGCTGGTTGTCAGACCCCCTGGAGCCGGTTGTCAGACGTATTGTTTAAGTCTATGGGCTGTTCCCAGGCGTCATTTTCATAGGTGCATTGTTTGACCTGATGAACTTTGACCAGATTACGAGCCTGTCATGTTTTGTACCTTGAAGATCTACCGCAGATGATGTCTTAACGTGCCCGGATTGCTGCACCTGTCTTTCCAGCTCTCCCTCATTTAGCGCAGAGAATGGAGCCACGGTTCACTACAGGCATCTTACGTGAATCTGGTCGGGTGGGGGGTAAAGAAATGCAGCTCCTAAATTCGGCTACTGCCAATGGATCCTCGGAGCCCGGCTGACCCCACATATACGCCAATTGTTGGCATATATCTATTGCAGATTCCGAATCTGCGACTTTTCCTCACATCTGAAGAAAATGGGGGCGTGGCAGGGGCGGGCAAGCTGGCCCATCTCCTAATGTTGTAGGAGTACAAAATGATCTAAATCTTCACCAGCAAGGGAGCTGCGTAGATTTAGGCCAGCAGTGAATGCACCTAAGTTATGTAGAAGCCGGCGCCTCTGAAACAGCGGTCTTAATAAATGACCCCACATGTGCTTCCCCTGTAATTGCCACACGGATACCAGACACACAGCAAAAAACAATGTTTACGGGCACCCTTAGGGCTCAGTTATACTTATTTTACTTTGTTACAAAGCAAATGTCAACCATTTAACAATTACCACATATAATTAATATACATAAAAAAGTTAAAGACCGCACTCACCATTCTGCTGTACTGATCCTGATTTAGATCCTGTATTATACTCCAGAGCTGCACTCACTATTCTGCTGGTGCAGTCACTGTGTACATACATTACTTATCCTGTACTGATCCTGAGTTACATCCTGTATTATACTCCAGAGCTGCACTCACTATTCTGCTGGTGCAGTCACTGTGTACATACATTACTTATCCTATACTGATCCTGAGTTACATCTTGTATTATACTCCAGAGCTGCACTCACTATTCTGCTGGTGCAGTCACTGTGTACATACATTACTGATCCTGTACTGATCCTGAGTTACATCCTGTATTATCCTCCAGAGCTGCACTCACTGTTCTGCTGGTGAGGTCACTGTGTACATACATTACTTATCCTGTACTGATCCTGAGTTACATCCTGTATTATCCTCCAGAGCTGCACTCACTGTTCTGCTGGTGCAGTCACTGTGTACATACATTACTTATCCTGTACTGATCCTGAGTTACATCCTGTATTGTACTCCAGAGCTGCACTCACTATTCTGCTGGTGCAGTCACTGTGTACATACATTACTTATCCTGTACTGATCCTGAGTTACATCCTGTATTATACTCCAGAGCTGCACTCACTATTCTGCTGGTGCAGTCACTGTGTACATACATTACTTATCCTGTACTGATCCTGAGTTATATCCTGTATTATACTCCAGAGCTGCACTCACTATTCTGCTGGTGCAGTCACTGTGTACATACATTACTTATCCTGTACTGATCCTGAGTTACATCCTGTATTATACTCCAGAGCTGCACTCACTATTCTGCTGTTGCAGTCACTGTGTACATACATTACTTATCCTGTACTGATCCTGAGTTACATCCTGTATTATACTCCAGAGCTGCACTCACTATTCTGCTGGTGCGGTCACTGTGTACATACATTACTTATCCTGTACTGATCCTGAGTTACATCCTGTATTATACTCCAGAGCTGCACTCACTATTCTGCTGTTGCAGTCACTGTGTACATACATTACTTATCCTGTACTGATCCTGAGTTACATCCTGTATTATACTCCAGAGCTGCACTCACTATTCTGCTGGTGCGGTCACTGTGTACATACATTACTTATCCTGTACTGATCCTGAGTTACATCCTGTATTATACTCCAGAGCTGCACTCACTATTCTGCTGTTGCAGTCACTGTGTACATACATTACTTATCCTGTACTGATCCTGAGTTACATGCTGTATTATACTCCAGAGCTGCACTCACTATTCTGCTGGTGCGGTCACTGTGTACATACATTACTTATCCTGTACTGATCCTGAGTTACATCCTGTATTATACTCCAGAGCTGCACTCACTATTCTGCTGGAGCAGTCACTGGTGATTCTCAGTGGATTCCATATTCTCATATGCATAACTTTGGAAACCCCCTTAATTTAAAGGGCCCTGCTGGTGTAATCGCCTATGTGGCTCCTGTAAGGGGAGCGGTGGAAGGAGTTGTATGATGACAATACATCTGCAATCAGCAGGATAGGATAACTGGTGAATTATCCGCTCACCACTACATCGCCCTCGCCCTCACCCTCTGATAATCGGCCCGTTCCTCGCCGTCTATTTCTGGCGGTTTATAATAAGCCGCGCAGTGTGTGATTGTGGTAATCGCTCGTTTCACACATTCCAGGACTTTTTTTTCCCGCATATTCCAAACAACAAGGTCTTTTTACGGATCGGGGGGGCTCTTGACATTCCAGTTCTGTAGGGTCGCATTTGTCTTCCTCTCTGGCCCCATCTCCATGGAGATGTCAGAGGGGCCACAAACCCTGCGGTAAAGATAACTGACCTGCAGCTGTTCGGATGAGCAAATCTGGGCGGAGTGGACACAAATCCGAAATGTATGGAAAGAGCGGCTCAGACGGCTCATCTTCTTTTCCCGTGTGGCCCAGTAACTTTTTGGAAAGTTGAAGCAGAACATTCTCCATCCTGCAGCCAATTACATTATTACTGCTTTTTTAACAACTTAAACATATTTTTACGATTTTCTTTCCTATTCAGCTGGTTCTCATTCACATCTGAAGGCGACGGCCCTTACAGCTCGGGCGGGTTCTCGCTCGCTGGGCCGCATTGATAGCGCTCGCCTGTTTTTAGCATATTTTATCCGGCTGTGTATTTTTGTTGAGTATTTATTAAAAGTCTCACGGATGTTGATGATATGGAGTAGGCGGATTTTTATTAGTCTGACCGAGGGCTGGGGAATTTTGCCAAAAAATAAAATCTTAAAGTTTTTTTTTTCCAACTGATTTTTAATTTGAATCTCGATTTTCTGATTTTTGTTAATAAAACTGAAAAAAAAACAAAAAAAAACAAGACTATATAGACTGGTAGAGCAAGGGTTATTACATATATATGCTTAGATATATATATATATATTTGCAGTGCGGAGGGTACTATATATGTATATATACATACTGGCAGCGCAGGGGATACTGTACATAGACCAGCAGTGCAGGGGTTATTACATATATATTGAACTGCAGTGTAGGAGGAGGCAGCAATGAGGCAAAAGACGACAGGGCTGGTTAGGCAAGTGATACGGGTGGGCGGGCCAGGAGAGAGCGATGCGGGTGGGCGGGCCAGGAGAGCGCCGCGGATGGGCGGCCAGGAGAGCGACACGGGTGGGCGGGACAGGAGAGAGATCCGGGTGGGCGGGCCAGGAGAGCGACACGGGTGGGCGGGCCAGGAGAGTGATCTGGGTGGGCGGGCCAGGAGAGTGATCTGGGTGGGTGGGCCAGGAGAGTGACGCGAGTGGGCGGGACAGGAGAGTTATCAGGGTGGGCGGGCGGGCCATGAGAGTGATCCAAGTAGGCGGGCCATGAGTGATCCGTGTGGGCGGGCCAGGAGAGCGCCACAAGTGGGCGGGTTAGGTGAGTGACGTAGCGAGGCGGGCCAGGAGAGTGAAGCGGGTGGGTGGGCCATGAGTGATCCGTGTGGGCGGGCCAGGAGAGCGCTGCGAGTGGGCGGGTTAGGTGAGTGACGTAGCGAGGCGGGCCAAATCAATCTGATGATTCTGTAAAAAAAAAAACAGAATCGTCAGAGGTCTCAAAGGCGAATTAATCAAATTAATTCTATTAATCGCCCCCAGCCCTAGTCTGACCTCTGGTGGTTGTTTTTCAGTAGGACAGGTTCATATTCACTTAAACTGGTCTAATTTATTTACACATGAAAAAAAAAAAAAAATCACATCTTTGGGAGGAAAAGTCGCCCTCTCCGGGAAATGCAAAAATAAATAAATAAATAAATAAATAAATAAAAATCGCACTTCACCACTGCAAACAGGAGAAGAAATGAACAGCATCTACACAAATAGGTCAGAAAAAAGTAAAAAAAAAAGTTAGACAACTTCTGAAATAGTCTAAAAAAAACTAAGTACGTGAACGAGGCGCAAATGAGATGATAAAACAGCATTTTTTAGACTAAAAGCAGGTGCCCTACTATTCCTAGTCTGCTAAATCTGTTATGTCAGCTGATTTATGATTCAGGAGACAGGGGAGAGGGCGGTATAACCAAATATAGGGGCTGTAACAGCTGCCATACTGATGGTCACCCAGCTTTCCCAAAAACTGATGGGATGGCAGCTGGTTTTACATGCGTTCCAGTAATCATATACTTATGACCTATCTTCAGGACTGGTCACCAATATCTGATAGGTGGGTGTCCTGGCACCGCGCTGATCAGCTGCTTGAAGAGGCCATGGAGCTCCGATGAGCACTGCGGCCTCATCCTTGGTCACTGACATTACATTTATTGGTTACATGGCCTAGGCGCATTCAAGTGGGTTGGCCTGGGCTGCAATACCAAGCACAGCCACTGTACAATGTATGGCGCTGTGTTTGGTGTGAGGAATCAGGTCATTGAGGTCATCAATATAGGAGTCCCGTAAAACCCCCTTTTAATGTAGGAGTCGGACACATCTGATTTGTGTGGCCCTATTACACCGGTCCGGCGTTCACAGCCTAAAAGCACCGGGCAAAAAAACAGCTACATGCTATATATTTCTGTCTGGTGCTGGAAATTATCTGCCGTCGTAAAACTGATCCTCCAGATGTCAGAAACTAGTAATGTATATGGGAATATTTTATGAATGATCGCAAAATCTATCCAAACACTGCCCCCTAGTGTTATACATTGTATTACACTGAGCAGTCATCCAACACACTGCCCCCTAGTGTTATACATTGTATTACACTGAGCACTCATCCAACACACTGCCCCCTAGTGTTATACATTGTATTACACTGCCTGGTCATCCAACACACTGCCCCCTAGTGTTATACATTGTATTACACTGAGCAGTCATCCAACACACTGCCCCCTAGTGTTATACATTGTATTACACTGCCCCCTAGTGTTATATATTGTATTACACTGAGCAGTCATCCAACACACTGCCCCCTAGTGTTATATATTGTATTACACTGCCCGGTCATCCAACACACTGCCCCCTAGTGTTATACATTGTATTACACTGCCCGGTCATCCAACACACTGCCCCCTAGTGTTATACATTGTATTACACTGCCCGGTCATCCAACACACTGCCCCCTAGTGTTATACATTATATTACACTGAGCAGTCATCCAACACACTGCCCCCTAGTGTTATACATTGTATTACACTGAGCAGTCATCCAACACACTGCCCCCTAGTGTTATACATTGTATTACACTGAGCACTCATCCAACACACTGCCCCCTAGTGTTATATATTGTATTACACTGAGCAGTCATCCAACACACTGCCCCCTAGTGTTATACATTGTATTACACTGAGCAGTCATCCAACACACTGCCCCCTAGTGTTATACATTATATTACACTGCGCAGTCATCCAACACACTGCCCCCTAGTGTTATATATTGTATTACACTGCCCCCTAGTGTTATACATTGTATTACACTGTGCAGTCATCCAACACACTGCCCCCTAGTGTTTATATCCCTACGTCTGCCTCACACACACTTGGTATTTTTCCCTTTTGGAACTAGTATAATACAGCCCCCTGTGCTGTAATCCTTCTCAGTAATTACCTTTCCTTTCTTCCACAGTATGGCATAGTACTGGACGCGGGCTCCTCTCACACCGCACTGTTTATCTACAAGTGGCCTGCAGACAAAGAAAATGACACGGGCATTGTGAGCGAGCACAGCATGTGTGATGTCCACGGTGAGTAAAAGCTCCTCCCACCTGACTACGACTACTTTACACAAGTGTATAAGCATTTGCTTTCAGCCTGCACTGGATTTTACCTGCCAGGGCAGCAGTTTGTTCACCAGAGCTGCTCATCCTGCTGTAGCCAGGGAGGGGCCCCGTAGTCAGACAGTTTTTGGCCATCCGCCCACTACAAATATACATGGACCGATCCCGCTTTCTCCTTCTTGCTCTTCCTTTCAGGTTTATGCATATTCTGTTCATATTTCTTCTCTCGAGGGCACCACTAACAAGGCTGGGTTTAGACTGTGCATTTTTGTGTTTTAAAGGGGCTGTCCGAGATTGTGATATTTATCACCTATCCTCAGGATGGTCACTTTCACCAATCATCGGTTTGACGAGGTCATGGATCTCTGATTGGCGCCATGACCTCTTCTTCAGCTAATCACGCGTCGGTCACATGATCTAGTTGTAGCTCAGCCCCATTCAAGTGAATGGAGCTGAGCTGCAATACCAAACATAGCCACTATCCATTGGACGGCGCTGTGCTTGGTATGGCTGCTTTCACATGTGCGGCAGTGTGATCCAGCCACCAGAGGATGCCAGGAATTGACTGGACACAAACCGCACCACGCAACGGTTTCTGTCCCTCCGATCTCCGTCAGACCCCATTCGGCAGTTCCGCATTGGGAGAATATTGGCAAGCTGCCGGAATCCATGCTGCAGATGTGAAAATAGCCTAAGCCGCACACCGCAGCCTCCTCAAACAGTTGATCGACAAGGGTGCAGGAGTCTGACCCCCACCGATCAGATACTAATGACCTATCCTGTGTCCGTTCCGGGTTTTTTTGCGGACTGTATGCGGAACCATTCATTTTGATGAGTCTGCAAAAAAAAAAAAAAAACGGATGTTAGTCCGTGTGCATTCCATTTCCGTATTTCCGTTCTGCAAAAAAAAAAAAAAAAGTCCTATTAGTGTCCGCATTACAGAGAAGGATAGGGCTGTTCTATTAGGGGCCGGCTGTTCAGTTCCTCAAAATACGGAATGCACGCGGACGTCATCCGTATTTTTGCAGACCTAAAAATACATACGGTTGTGTGCATGTCACCTAAGGGCTTGTGCGCATGAATGTATTTTTTTTCCCGTGTCCGTTCTGTTTTTTTTTTTCGGACCGTATGCGAAACCATTCATTTCAATGTATCTGCAAAAAAAACGGAAGTTATTCCGTGTGCATTCCGTTTCTGTATCTCCATATTTCCGTTTCGCAAAAAATTAGATCATGTCCTATTACTGTCCACGTTACGGACAAGGATAGGAGTGTTCTGTTAGGGGCCAGCTGTTCCGTTCTGCAAAATCCGGAATGCACGCGGACGTCACCCGTATTTTTTGCGGATCCGTTATTTTTCTAAACGAGCCCTAAAACTGCATTTAGAAAATCCGTACATTCCAGGTAAATGATGTAAAAATTCCTGCAGTTTTTATAGGCAGTTGTTTTCAGAAGACGAAGAATGCGCGGTGTGAACGCCGCCTTGCATGTTGATGGATGATAAATTTCCCACTGTTCCGCTGTCATGCTTTCATTCACCAAGAATGTGAGCCCCATAAAGTGACCATGGATTTATTTCTCATCCGTCCTTAGGTCCCGGGATATCCAGCTATTGGGAGAATCCACCTGACGCTGGGAAGAGCCTGGAGACGTGTCTGCAGCAGGCCGTCAGCGACATTCCCTCCAGTCGGCATTCCATCACTCCCCTCTACCTCGGAGCCACCGCTGGGATGAGACTGCTCAAGTATGTACGGGGCGAGAGCCAAGAAACACAGAGGTCTTAATACTTCCTGAAAGGAAGAGCGGTCCACAGACGCAGGAATATGTCCCCCCGAATCCTTCCGAGGTTTTCAGGGGAGCTCTAACGGCAGCCATATTGGTGGCCCCCCAGCTTTCCCAGAAACAGATATAATGTACTCACAGATTACTGTTTACTGTCCCTTCTCTATGCTGCCCCTTTAAGGGCCTGAGTCCCTCAATATCCTTAATATAAACACCGCGCCAACGATATTCATTAATACTCTGTTACTCTGAATACTTGCTTCATGGCTTATCGAGTGAGATTCCGCTCAGTGCAGGGAGACATCTGCCGCAGAGACCACCCATACTGATATCCTGGAGACTCCAGGCCCCTAACGCTGAGTTATGTCCCAACCGCTCCGAAAATATTCTCTTATATAGATTGTAAGTTATGTTTTTATAAGCTCTCCCTCCTCCCGAGCTGCATACTGGGTGCTGTGGTGTGCCTGACACGGCCCAGTATTAGGTTACATTGGAAGAAAATGCCAAATAATCGCATAACTCTCCTGACTCCTAGAGCTCCACCGGCCAAATCTGAGCTTATCAAACAAGTCCGGCCAACACGGATATTCACTCCTATGTACAAGAATATAACTACTATAATACTGCTCCTATGTATAAGAATATAACTACTATAATACTGCCTCCTATGTACAAGAATATAACTACTATAATACTGCTCCTATGTATATAACTAATATAACTACTATAAACTAAGAATACTGCTCCTATACTGTACAAGAATATAACTACTATAATACTGCTCCTATGTATAAGAATATAACTACTATAATACTGCCTCCTATGTACAAGAATATAACTACTATAATACTGCTCCTATGTATAAGAATATAACTACTATAATACTGCCTCCTATGTACAAGAATATAACTATATAACTACTATAATATACTATAATACTGCCTCCTATATATACAAGTATAACTACTGCTCCTATGTACAAGAATATAACTACTATAATACTGCTCCTATGTACAAGAATATAACTACTATAATACTGCCTCCTATGTACAAGAATAAACTACTATAATACTGCTCCTATGTACAAGAATATAACTGCTATAATACTGCTCCTATGTACAAGAATATAACTACTATAATACTGCTCCTATGTACAAGAATATAACTACTATAATACTGCTCCTATGTACAAGAATATAACTACTATAATACTGCTCCTATGTACAAGAATATAACTACTATAATACTGCTCCTATGTACTAAGAATATAACTACTATAATACTGCTCCTATGTACTAAGAATATAACTACTATAATACTGCCTCCTATGTACAAGAATATAACTACTATAATACTGCTCCTATGTACAAGAATATAACTACTATAATACTGCTCCTATGTACAAGAATATAACTACTATAATACTGCTCCTATGTACAAGAATATAACTACTATAATACTGCCTCCTATGTACAAGAATATAACTACTATAATACTGCTCCTATGTACAAGAATATAACTACTATAATACTGCTCCTATGTACAAGAATATAACTACTATAATACTGCTCCTATGTACAAGAATATAACTACTATAATACTGCTCCTATGTACAAGAATATAACTACTATAATACTGCTCCTATGTACAAAGAATATAACTACTATAATACTGCTCCTATGTACAAGAATATAACTACTATAATACTGCCTCCTATGTACAAGAATATAACTACTATAATACTGCCTCCTATGTACAAGAATATAACTACTATAATACTGCTCCTATGTACAAGAATATAACTACTATAATACTGCTCCTATGTACAAGAATATAACTACTATAATACTGCTCCTATGTACAAGAATATAACTACTATAATACTGCTTCCTATGTACAAGAATATAACTACTATAATACTGCTCCTATGTACAAGAATATAAACTACTATAATACTGCCTCCTATGTACAAGAATATAACTACTATAATACTGCTCCTATGTATAAAGAATATAACTACTATAATACTGCTCCTATGTACAAGAATATAACTTACTATAATACTGCTCCTATGTACAAGAATATAACTACTATAATACTGCTCCTTATGTATACAAGAATATAAACTACTATAATACTGCTCCTATGTACAAGAATATAACTACTATAATACTGCCTCCTATGTACAAGAATATAACTACTATAATACTGCTCCTATGTACAAGAATATAACTACTATAATACTGCTCCTATGTACAAGAATATAACTACTATAATACTGCTCCTATGTACAAGAATATAACTACTATAATACTGCTCCTATGTACAGGAATATAACTACTATAATACTGCTCCTATGTACAAGAATATAACTACTATAATACTGCTCCTATGTACAAGAATATAACTACTATAATACTGCTCCTATGTACAAGAATATAACTACTATAATACTGCTCCTATGTACAAGAATATAACTACTATAATACTGCTCCTATGTACAAGAATTAACTACTATATACTGCTCTATGTACAGATATAACTATTAATAATACTGCCTCTGTGTACAAGAATATAACTACTATAATACTGCCTCCTGTGTACAAGAATATAACTACTATAATACTGCTCCTATGTACAGGAATATAACTACAATAATACTGCTCCTATGTACAGGAATATAACTACTATAATACTGCTCCTATGTACAGGAATATAACTACTATAATACTGCTCCTATGTACAGGAATATAACTACTATAATACTGCTCCTATGTACAAGAATATAACTACTATAATACTGCTCCTATGTACAAGAATATAACTACTATAATACTGCCTCCTATGTACAAGAATATAACTACTATAATACTGCCTCCTATGTACAAGAATATAACTACTATAATACTGCCTCCTATGTACAAGAATATAACTACTACTAACTGACCTCCACCATTCCCGTCCCCCTTAACAGAAACCTCCACAGCAACTGACCCTTTAACAGTGACTGTCATAGTATCCCACTCCCTTAACAGTGACCTCCACTGTATCCTGCACCCTTGACAGTGACCTCACAGTACCCCGCTGCCCCTTTAATAGTGGTCTCCACAGCCCCCTCCTCCCTTAACGGTGATCTCCACAGCAGCTGCCCCAGCATCCGCACCTATAAGACAATGGGGACATGTCCAAGCAATATGCCCCCACTGTCTGAGATGGGATCTCCCCTTTAATAGTGTCAAACACAACACCCTGCACATACAGCAGTGAAGAAAAATGGCTGGGTTGTTATGGAAACCTGGTGTAAAACTGTGTGTATGTGGAGACTGTTGGGCCTGCGAGCTTCTATTGGCTGTTAAGGGACATGTGACCGTGTGTATGACAGTTGGGATATGAAAAGAAAGACCTGCGGTCTTCTATTGGCTAGTGTAGGTCATGTGATGTGCCATATTGGCTTTTTTTGGGAATATCTCAGGAACAGTATGTCCTAGAGAGCTGAGACCTGTTCTAAAAATTTCCCGGACACCTGATGTACCTGTGTGCCAAATTTCGTGATAAATGCGACGGTGTGGAATTCTTTAGCGGACACACACACATACATACACTCAGCTTTATATATTAGACTTCTGCATAAAAGTCCTATTCTTGTCTCCAAATGGACCAGAATAAGACATGTTGGCGGTGCCACGGACGGACATATGGGTGTGGACAGCACACGGTGGGGTGCCCACATCTTTTGCGGCCCTATTGAGATGAATGGATCCGCATGCTCGTGTGCTCGAGCCCTGACGCTGTGACTTCCCTGTACTTCATCTTGTTCTTTGCCATCCACAGCTGGACTAATCCGAAAGCCTCCGACAGTGTCCTGGAAGCCGTGAGCAACACACTGAAGTCGTATCCCTTTGAATTCCGGGGGGCCCGGATCCTGTCCGGTCAGGATGAGGGAGTGTTCGGCTGGGTCACGGCCAACTACCTCATGGAGAGCTTCATCAAGGTATGAAACGGTGGTCGCTTGGAACAGAAGGCCCCTCTGACCTTTTGGAGGCACACGTCTCCCCGATGCCTGTGTATGTGTCAGTCTTAAATGTCCAACTCGCATTCCGTTCGTGAATCTGGATGTAGACATGTAGGATATTACTCTGAACGCTCGCCTACTCATAAGGTGGCTGTGAACTTTCCCCGAGCCTCGGCGCACGCTTGATGAGAGTGACAGTTCATTGCCTTTGGGCTTTTGGCATCCAGAGGTGGGATCTTCTGCTTTGTGCAGATCTGAGGGACAGAAGATGGGGCATTATGGAGGGATTAGCCGGGCATGAAAAGAGAGGAGACATCTGGGCAGAGTCCTTGTGTGCGATGCCAGGATGTAAACAGTCAGGAGCGGGTGAGATGCCCCGTCTCCATTCACCTGCACAATTGTCTATCCCCCGGGGGGGGTCTGAGGATCCGGCCAAGAGATCTTCAGGTTGGTCACGTTCCATTGAGCTGGTTTGTTTGCATTGGGTGCCATTGTTCTGTCAGGAGTGAATGCCAGGATCCAGGTTATCGGAGGCGAGCCTGGTTCTGTCCTGTCTGAAATCCTGTACTCAGAGGTGCCCTCTAGTGGCAGACTCTGATACAACACGCACACTTTTCTTCCAGTTCTGCCTATTATCCTGTGATGCTGATCCAGAGGAAGGAACCCCCTCCTCCTAATTTTTCTCCTCTTGGACATAAAACCATATACTGTATGAATCTTAAAGAAGAACTCCCGCAAAAAATTTTATTCTCTGACCTGTTAGAAAGGTGCATGATGTAACCTGTAGTGAATGGAATCTTCTCAGAGACTGTATTTGTGAGTTATACCCTCTCTTCTAATTGTAGCTGGGTCATGTGACCAACTCCCTGACCTCCAACTGACCCAGGACAGGAAGCCAGTCACTGCTCTATTCATTCCTATGAGACTCAGAGTGAGGCTCCCATAGGAATACAGAGAATTAGACTTCCTGTCCACACATAACATGCTGTGTGAGTTGGTGAGTCTGATTGCTGGTCACATGACACAGATGAGAAACATCAGGGAGATATAACTCACAAATACAGACACGGGTAGGAAAATGACATTCACTACAGATTACATCATGTACATTTCTAGCAGGACATGGAATAACATTTTTGGCGGGAGTTCTTCTTTAAAGGGGTTGTCCACTCCTTTACTTCAGTGGGTGCAGCACTGCACAATGGACGGAGCTGTGTAGTTTCAGAGCCGGATCTATTCTGGACCCCCTCCAATCAGATATTGAGGAGGCCATCAGTAGTAAAGGAGTGGACAACCAGCTGGTCACACACATATTAGTTGTATGTTGGTCAACCAGACCTAGGGCCCACTAGTAAAACTCACTCTGGGGGCCCGCTGTAAAGCTACATGCATATGCTACCTGCCCACACTATCCTGTCTTTTATAAGGACGTAGGCAATGTGCTTTATAGCATCTTAGTTATAACCTCCCTTCTGATCCTCAGCTGTGTCATGTGACTCTCTAAATAACGCAGCATCTTATGTGTGGACAGAAGCCAGTTCTCTGTGTATTCCTATGGGGACCTCAATGTCAGTCTCAAAGGAACAAATAGAGAAGTCACTGACTTCTGAGTGTTGGTCACATGACACAGCTGAGGATCAGAAGGGAGGTTATAACTGACAAATACAGTCACTAGTAAGAAAATTACCTTCACTACAGTTTACATCATGTAACTTTCTAACAGGTCAGTGAATAAAAATTTTTGTGGAGTGCTTCTTTAAGGGCTCGTGCACATGACCGTTGCTGGGCCGTGGCAATAGACGGGCACCGGCCGTGTGCACCCGCATCCCAGATGCGGACACATTCACTTGAATAGATCCGCAATCCGGGCGATGAGGTGCGGCGCACTACTTTTTTGGACCGTCAGATGCGGATCGTGGACCCCATTCAAGTGGTTGGTGCCCGTGCATTGCGGATGCAATTTGCAGTCTGAAGCACGAGCCCAGCCGGCACATGGTTGTGTGGTTCTAGGCCAATGACATCTCGTTCATTGGTCACATGTCTGAGAGACTTTCTAGGCCAATGACATCTCGTTCATCGGTCACATGTCTGAGACTTTCTAGGCCATTGACATCTCGTTCATCGGTCACATGTCTGAGAGACTTTCTAGACCAATGACATCTCGTTCATTGGTCACATGTCTGAGAGACTTTCTAGGCCAATGACATCTCATTCATCGGTCACATGTCTGAGACTTTCTAGGCCATTGACATCTCGTTCATTGGTCACATGTCTGAGAGACTTTCTAGGCCATTGACATCTCGTTCATCGGTCACATGTCTGAGACTTTCTAGGCCATTGACATCTCGTTCATTGGTCACATGTCTGAGAGACTTTCTAGGCCAATTACATCTCGTTCATTGGTCACATGTCTGAGAGACTTTCTAAGCCAATGATATCTCGTTTATTGGTCACATGTCTGAGAGACTTTCTAGGCCAATGACCTCTCGTTCATCGGTCACATGTCTGAGAGACTTTCTAGACCAATGATATCTCGTTTATTGGTCACATGATTGAGAGACTTTCTAGACCAAATGACATCTCGTTCATTGGTCACATGTCTGAGAGACTTTCTAGACCAATGATATCTCGTTTATTGGTCACATGTCTGAGAGACTTTCTAGACCAAATGACATCTCGTTCATTGGTCACATGTCTGAGAGACTTTCTAGACCAATGACATCTAGTTCATCGGTCACATGTCTGAGAGACTTTCTAGGCCAATGACATCTCGTTCATCGGTCACATGTCTGAGAGACTTTCTAGGCCATTGACATCTCGTTCATTGGTCACATGTCTGAGAGACTTTCTAGGCCAATGACCTCTCGTTCATTGGTCACATGTCTGAGAGACTTTCTAGATCAATAACATCTCGTTCATTGGTCACATGTCTGAGAGACTTTCTAGGCCAATGACCTCTCGTTCATTGGTCACATGTCTGAGAGACTTACTAGGCCAATGACCTCTCGTTCATCGGTCACATGTCTGAGAGACTTTCTAGGCCAATGACATCTCGGAGCTTCATTGGTCACATGTCTGAGAGACTTTCTAGGCCAATGACCTCTCATTCATCGGTCACATGTCTGAGAGACTTTCTAGGCCAATGACATCTCGGAGCTTCATTGGTCACATGTCTGAGAGACTTTCTAGGCCAATGACATCTCGTTCATTGGTCACATGTCTGAGAGACTTTCTAGGCCAATGACATCTCGTTCATTGGTCACGTCTGAGAGACTTTCTAGGCCAATGACATCTCGTTCATTGGTCACATGTCTGAGATACTTTCTAGACCAATGATATCTCGTTTATTGGTCACATGATTGAGAGACTTTCTAGACCAATGACATCTCGTTCATTGGTCACATGTCTGAGAGACTTTCTAGGCCAATTACATCTCGTTCATTGGTCACATGTCTGAGAGACTTTCTAGGCCATTGACATCTCGTTCATCGGTCACATGTCTGAGAGACTTTCTAGACCAATGACATCTCGTTCATTGGTCACATGTCTGAGAGACTTTCTAGGCCAATGACCTCTCGTTCATTGGTCACATGTCTGAGAGACTTTCTAGGCCAATGACCTCTCGTTCATTGGTCACATGTCTGAGAGACTTTCTAGGCCAATGACATCTCGTTCATTGGTCATGTCTGAGAGACTTTCTAGGCCAATGACATCTCGTTCATTGGTCACATGTCTGAGATACTTTCTAGACCAATGATATCTCGTTTATTGGTCACATGATTGAGAGACTTTCTAGACCAATGACATCTCGTTCATTGGTCACATGTCTGAGAAACTTTCTAGGCCAATTACATCTCGTTCATTGGTCACATGTCTGAGAGACTTTCTAGGCCATTGACATCTCGTTCATCGGTCACATGTCTGAGAGACTTTCTAGACCAATGACATCTCGTTCATTGGTCACATGTCTGAGAGACTTTCTAGGCCAATGACCTCTCGTTCATTGGTCACATGTCTGAGAGACTTTCTAGACCATTGACATCTCGTTCATTGGTCACATGTCTGAGAGACTTTCTAGGCCAATGACCTCTCGTTCATTGGTCACATGTCTGAGAGACTTTCTAGACCAATGACATCTCGTTCATCGGTCACATGGCTTAGGCACAGTTCCGCCCTATTTAAGTGAATGGACCTGAGACAAAGCTGTGAGGAGGCTGCAGCGATCACCAGAGCACTGCAGCCTATTCTTACAGCTGATCAGAGGGGGCGCCAGGCGTCAGATCCCCACCGACCACATACTGATGACATATCCTGTGGATAGCTCATCAGTATTAAATACTCAACACAACCCCTTTAAGCAGTTTTCTATCATTTTGGCTCCTTAGTGATGCTGCACGTGGATGGAAACGTGACATATTTTCGGCGTTTACGCAACCTCTGAGCTGTTGACTCTTTCACAATCTATATGAGCTCTCGCTTATACAATTGGGTTTATTCGCCAGTGTAGAATTTCTAATCTGGAATGTGAAAAACCGCAGGAACTTGGCCAGTGGGATGGAACCTGCATGTTACCCTTGGCACATAAACCGCCTGTAAAAACTAAGGATGACCTGAATCGGCAGAGGCTGTTTTGCTTCCTTTCTGGGTGATGAATGTGTTTGTTTGACCCGGGGAGAGTGTTCTGCCGGAGAATAAGGTCGTGGATGTGAACCTTGAGCGATGAATGGGATCGTTAGCGATTCCAGGACACTGTCATTATGCGTTTCCTCTTATGCACACCTGCAGATAGTCTGATGGTGACGTATATATAACGCCCATATAGCAGATTTATAGGGTACGACGCAGCAGAGGTAATCTGGCCGTAACTGTTTAGTACTGGAATGGACAATCCCTTCTTGTTGGAAGCGATCAGCTATAACCTGTGGCAAAACCTGGCATGAGGTGTGATGTTATCCTGAGCACCACCACAGGGCAAGTGAAGTATTACAACGCTCCCAGTGAAATCAGTGGGCTGTACATGTAATACACAACGGTGTGTGGTCCTCCAGAGGAAGAGCTGCTCTCCATAGACACTGTGACGGAGGTCCGGCAGACCATAGCGCAAAGTATAAGAGAAAATGCTGAATTTTGCATTTTAGTGTCCATATTACAAATATAAATTCCAGCCAGACCATGGGACTAATGACCCGGATTTGCAGCTTAAAAAATCCTTACACTGCTGATAGTTTTAGGATTCTAAAATGTGCCCGCATTATGGCCTCTAAATGAGGACCTCTCCCCGCTCCGGACATGTCTGTTTTAATAGTGTTATGCATTCCCCATGTAATAATAATTCCGGAGAATCTGTTCTTATGTCTCTATGTTGTGCCATTCCTTTATTATTACTACTAGAAGTTATGAGTGAATTTCTAGCAGTCTGCAGTAAGGGTACAGAGGGGAGGTAACCAGTTGGGGGCATGTCCCTGCACAGACTCACTCTATCCAATCAGTGCTGTCATTGTCAGACTGTGCAGGGACACACCCCCAACTGGTCTCCTCCCCTCTGTATCCTTACTGCAGACTGCTAGCAATTCATTCATAACTTCTAGCAGTAATAATAAAGGAATGGTACAACACAGAGACATAAGGATAGATGCTCCTAAATTGTTATTACATGGGGAATGCATGCAGGTATTAAAACAGACATGTCAGGAGCGGGGAGAGGTCCTCTTTAACAATGTTATCTGCCTGCACCTACCACTGGGGGGACATATTAGTATTACTTATAGACATTGTCATCAGGAGAGTAGGAGGGAAGGGGCCCCGTGATCATGGTGTGGCCCTGGTGTATAACGGCTCCGTCCTGTGAATGTAATGCATGTCTCTTCTCCTCTCTGTCCTGCAGTACAGCTGGGTGGGACGCTGGTTCCAGCCCAGGAAAGGGACTCTTGGAGCCATGGATCTTGGTGGAGCCTCCACACAAATTACTTTCGAAACCTCGGACAAAATCGACAACCCGGAGAATGAAATGAACCTGCGGCTGTACGGCCAGTCCTATCGGGTGTACACCCACAGCTTCCTGTGCTACGGGCGAGACCAGGTCCTCAAGAGGGTCCTGTCCAAAGTCCTGAAGGTAACCTGACACGCTGCATCCTCCACTGGAGGGGGTATCTGTACAAAATAATACTATGGGGGAGGGGTTCAGACCAATCAGTGTAGCCGCCTCACTACATGAGCACTGATTTAATTTTTAGCCACAATTAAGAAAATCATGACAGAAAATAAGTACCCTTGTAAATCCACCCCCAACATCCATCCTGATAAAGTCCCAGTGTAGGACTTGCTGCAAAAGAGAGAGCGATCCCATACAATATAATGAACCTGTGCCAGCTGGACATGATCAGGAATGTTTCCTTTCACTGACAGCAAGCAAACATCTTGAAATTTAGGAATGAAAATGAGGGGTTTTCAGGTTCAGCTTATAGAGGGGGATTCTGAACATTTGGCAGTCAAAGGGGTTAATGTTAGAACTAATAAAACTCACATAGATAGAGCACAGATTGTATGAGGTTAAGTACAAGCAACTCCTAATTCTAAGATTACAGCACCATCTAGTGGTAACTACTGGTAACTACAGCAGCACACTAATCTGTCATCAAATCAAGCTGCAAATATCTGGAGACTGTAGATAAAGTGATATGGAGCATGCTGGTATAACCTGGGCATCTCCTGTATATAATTATATATGTACAGCTGGTATAAGTTATACATCTTCTGTATATAGTGATATGGAGCATGCTGGTATAACCTGGGTATCTCCTGTATATAATTATATATGTACAGCTGGTATAAGTTATACATCTTGTATATAATGATATGGAGCATGCTGGTATAACCTGGGTATCTCCTGTATATAATTATATATGTACAGCTGGTATAAGTTATACATCTTCTTGTATATAGTGATATGGAGCATGCTGGTATAACCTGGGTATCTCCTGTATATAATTATATATGTACAGCTGGTATAAGTTATACATCTTCTTGTATATAGTGATATGGAGGCATGCTGGTATAACCTGGGTATTCTCCTGTATATAATTATATATGTACAGCTGGTATAAGTTATACATTCTTCTGTATATAGTGATATGGAGCATGCTGGTATAACCTGGGTATCTCCTGTATATAATTATATATGTACAGCTGGTATAAGTTATACATCTTCTTGTATATAGTGATATGGAGCATGCTGGTATAACCTGGGTATCTCCTGTATATAATTATATATGTACAGCTGGTATAAGTTATACATCTTCTTGTATATAGTGATATGGAGCATGCTGGTATAACCTGGGTATCTCCTGTATATAATTATATATGTACAGCTGGTATAAGTTATACATCTTCTTGTATATAGTGATATGGAGCATGCTGGTATAACCTGGGTATCTCCTGTATATAATTATATATGTACAGCTGGTATAAGTTATACATCTTCTGTATATAGTGATATGGAGCATGCTGGTATAACCTGGGTATCTCCTGTATATAATTATATATGTACAGCTGGTATAAGTTATACATCTTCTGTATATAGTGATATGGAGCATGCTGGTATAACCTGGGTATCTCCTGTATATAATTATATATGTACAGCTGGTATAAGTTATACATCTTCTGTATATAGTGATATGGAGCATGCTGGTATAACCTGGGTATCTCCTGTATATAATTATATATGTACAGCTGGTATAAGTTATACATCTTCTGTATATAGTGATATGGAGCATGCTGGTATAACCTGGGTATCTCCTGTGTATAATTATATATGTACAGCTGGTATAAGTTATACATCTTCTTGTATATAGTGATATGGGGCCATGCTGGTATAACCTGGGTATCTCCTGTATATAATTATATATGTACAGCTGGTATAAGTTATACATCTTCTTGTATATAGTGATATGGAGCATGCTGGTATAACCTGGGTATCTCCTGTATATAATTATATATGTACAGCTGGTATAAGTTATACATCTTCTTGTATATAGTGATATGGAGCATGCTGGTATAACCTGGGTATCTCCTGTATATAATTATATATGTACAGCTGGTATAAGTTATACATCTTCTTGTATATAGTGATATGGAGCATGCTGGTATAACCTGGGTATCTCCTGTATATAATATATATGTACAGCTGGTATAAGTTATACATCTTCTTGTATATAGTGATATGGAGCATGCTGGTATAACCTGGGTATCTCCTGTATATAATTATATATGTACAGCTGGTATAAGTTATACATCTTCTGTATATAGTGATATGGAGCATGCTGGTATAACCTGGGTATCTCCTGTATATAATTATATATGTACAGCTGGTATAAGTTATACATCTTCTGTATATAGTGATATGGAGCATGCTGGTATAACCTGGGTATTATCTGTATATAATTATATATGTACAGCTGGTATAACCTGGGTATCTCCTGTATATAATTATATATATACAGCTGGTATAAGTTATACATCTTCTTGTATATAGTGATATGGAGCATGCTGGTATAACCTGGGTATCTCCTGTATATAATTATATGTGATTTATCGTTATATTTCTCACTTTACTATAATATATAATAACCAGTTTTCTGTTTTTTTCCTTTTTCTCTCGCAGGAACAAGGTTACAGCTCGAATGTTCAGAATCCATGTTGGCCCAAGAACTATGACAGTCCTATAACACTCGGGGATGTGTATGAGAGTCCGTGCACACAGAGCGAGAGGCCTCCTAACTATGACTCTTCCCAGTCCGTCCAGATGAGCGGCAGCGGAGACGGAGCCCAGTGCCGGAGAATTGTAGACACCATCTTCCAGTTTACGGACTGTCCGTACTCCTCGTGCTCCTTTGATAAAATCTTCCAACCCAAAGTGACTGGGAAATTCATCGTAAGTTGTATAAAGCGTATAAAAAGCCATCGCTCTCTTCCGTCAGCTTCTTAGGTTCCCATTCGGTCAGTTCTTGGTTATATCTGCTCATTGACATATACGTCGGTGCCACCGCGCTGAGGTTGCCGCCCGGCGATCCAGGCCCCTGGGTACAAACTATATCTGCCATTCAGGATTCTGGGAAAGCAGAAATGTTGTTTTTTATGTCAGTTTCTGAAAATTATCATTTACTGAAAACAAGACGGCGTCCACGGTTTACCATATGCTTCATACCCGTCCCACGTGCTATTAATTAGCAAGTGCCAGAGCTGCCTGCTGTTGTCATGGAAACGCTCGGGCGCAGGCTCCAGGTCTCCGTATAGTGCAATACGGTGCATGTCAAATATGACGATACAAGTCCTTACCGTGACTCGTCGGTGCAGTAACGGTTAATGTCTTTTTTTTCAGGCCTTTGCAGCTTTTTATTACACCGTAGACTTCATGAAATCTGTGATGAAGATGCCCGTTGACTCACTAGACGATCTGCGGATGGCGACCGATGCCATCTGCACCTCCAGTTTCGATGAGGTGAGTCACCGTACACTTAAAGGGGTTTACGGGATGTTGAGGCGGGCCGTCAGGAAGCACTCAGCGGAGGCCAAGTGAGCACTGCAGCCTCCTCGCAGCTTACCAATCACAACGCCGTCCACTGGATAGCGGCTGTGCTTGGTATTTCAGCTCAGCCTCATTCACGTGAATGGGACCGAGCAGGCGCCTAGGCCAATGTACGGCGACCTCTGGCACTCCAGCTGTGCGAAAACTACAACTCCCAGAATCCTCCTATTACTTCGGTGGCAGTTTCAAGAATAGCCGATTAAGTAGGCATGCTGGGAGTTGTAGTTTCACAGAAGCTGGAGTGCCAAAGGTTGCAGATCCCTGGCCTAGGAAGAGGCCCCAGTGCTGTCGGTCCGCAGCTGATTGTTGGGGGTGCCGGGACCTGGACCCCAACCAGTCTGGTAATTGTTTATCCTTAGGATAGGCTTTCAGTATTAAAATCCTGGATAAACCCTTTATATCTAGAATACAAGAAAGTAGAGACTGTATCCCACAAGGTAAGCTTGCAGACAATGTTACCTATAATAGGGTGTTCGGCCGAGCGCTTTCCCTTTCAGCTCCCTACCGGCATCCCCCATACATATATGGTTCAGCTGAACGTGCATGTATATTCTATGGGGAGAGCGGAGAACGCTGCTGACAGACGTCACAAATGGCGGCTTATCTACCCCGGAGAACAAAAGGATCGGGCGAAAATATACATTATGTCCAATCCTTGTCTCCCCTGTAATCATCTGTCGGGGAAGAGTCTGAAGACAGTAAGACACATTATAGGATTAGATACACAGTATCACACAGGATAGGATTAGATACACAGCTCAGCAGGCAGTATCAGACAGAAATAGGATTAGATACACAGCTCAGCAGACAGTATCACACAGGATAGGATTAGATACACAGCTCAGCAGACAGTATCACACAGGATAGGATTAGATACACAGCTCAGCAGACAGTATCACACAGGAATAGGATTAGATACACAGCTCAGCAGACAGTATCACACAGGATAGGATTAGATACACAGCACAGCAGACTGTATCACACAGGATAGGATTAGATACACACAGCTCAGCAGACAGTATCACACAGGATAGGATTAGATACACGGCTCAGCAGACAGTATCACACAGGATAGGATTAGATACAACGGGCTCAGCAGACAGTATACACACAGAATAGGATTAGATACACAGCTCAGCAGACAGTATCACACAGGATAGGATTAGATACACAGCACAGCAGACTGTATCACACAGGATAGGATTAGATACACAGCTCAGCAGACATTATCACACATTATAGGATTAGATACGGCAGCTCAGGAGACAGTATCACACAGGATAAGCTTGGATACATCAGCTCATCACACATGATAGGATTAGATACACAGCTCAGCAGACTGTATCACACAGGATAGGATTAGATACACAGCTCAACAGGCAGTATCACACAGAACAGGATTAGATACACAGCTCAGCAGACAGTATCACACAGGATAGGATTAGATACACTGCTCAGCAGACAGTATCACACAGGATAAGCTCAGATACATCAGCTTATCACACATGATAGTATTTAGATACGGCAGCTCAGCACACAGTATCAGGTATGGCTTAGATACACTACTACTGTTGAGAGAACTTGTGTTTCAAGTTTGGCGTACAAGTCTCAGGTTTATAAGAATTCCGTTATGGATTCCGCTACCAGCGACAATGACTTATGGTCCGTGGTAACAGAATCCATAACGGAATTCTTAGATAACCCGAACCTTGTACACCGAACTTGAAACACACGTTCTCTCAACACTATACACTCCCTCTGCCGCACACTGTTCTTATGGATATTTTATCATGAAATTCAAGATTTTGGTACTTCTGCTACATTTTTGCCTGATGATGACCTTCAGTTTCATCTGTTTTTTCTGCAGCTTTCCAGCAAAGCCCCCCCGGCTCTGAAAAAACATCTGAACGGCTACTGCGCCACCGCTAACTTCATCTACCTGCTGACCAGCAAAGGGTACAAGTTTGACAATGAAACCTTCCCCAACATCGTCTTCCAGAAGAAGGTGGGTATTCTGTCAATTATGTGTAGCAGGGGCTCAGAGGTTGGCACTGTTATCCATATTAGGGCTCGCGCACACAGCCGTTCCGTGCAGACCGCGGTTTGTGGTCCCCAATGCATGGGCAACATCCGTGTGGATTCCGCAGACAGATCCAGACCCATTCAACTTGAACGGGTCCGTGATTCGTCCTTACCTCAAAAAAATAGAACATGTTCTATTGTTTCGTGGTGCGGAGGCACGTAGTGCTTCTGTGGGGTTCCGTACCTCTGGACCTTCCGGATTGCGGACCCATTAAAGAGGACCTCTCCCCGCTCCTGACATGCCTTGTTTAATAGCTTCATGCATTCCCCATGTAATAACAATTCTGGAGCCTCTATTCTTATGTCTCTGTGTTGTGCCATTCCTTTATTATTTGCGCTAGAAGTTATGAATGAATTGCTATTTGCCTTCAGTAAAGGAACAGAGGGGAGGTAACCAGTTGGGGGTGTGTCCCTGCACAGTCTGAACATGGCAGCACTGATTGGATAGAGTCAGTCTGTGCAGGGACACGCCCCCAACTGGTCACCTCCCCTATGTTGCTTTACTGAAGGCAAATAGCAATTCATTCATAACTTCTAGCGCAAATAATAAAGGAATGGCACAACACAGAGACATAAGAATAGATGTTCCAGAATTGTTAGTACGTGGGGAATGCATGGAGCTATTAAAACAGGCGTCAGGAGTGGTGAAAGGTCCTCTTTAAAGTGAATGGATCCGCATCTGTGAAGATGTGGTGAGCACACAGCCAGTCCCTGTGTATTGCGGACCCACTGTTTGTACATGAGCCCTTACTCTGTAATGTTATTGAACCCCTTGTGCGGGTGGAGTTCCCCTTTAATATGTGCGTCTCATACACTGATATTGTTTTCTACCAGGCTGGTGACACCTCCATCGGCTGGGCTCTCGGATACATGCTGAACCTCACCAACATGATACCTGCAGAACAACCTTCCATTCTCAAAGCAACTGACTTTAGCTCCTGGGCCGCCCTCATCTTCCTCTTCGTGGTTATCATTCTCGTGGGTCTGATTATCTTCTTCACCACCTTCAGGTCCAATAAACAGGCTGAAACCATATGATGCGAGACGGCCACGAACGGCTCAAGTCATAGCGTCCCTCTGCCCAAATAGAGAGGGTTGTCCAACTTATCTAGGTCCCCCCGTAATCCTAATGGGGTCTGTGACATCTTCATATATGGTTGCTGAAGCTTGGGCATGAAACCTAACAATGGACTGGATGTCTGTAACGCGCCTACATGGAAGAGCCCTGATGACTCGTATTATCGTGAAGGAAACACGTTTTTTTTTTTTGTTTTTTTTTTAAATGACACCTTGATATTTTATTTTTTAAAATAATTTTTTTTTCCCAAATGGTCACACGTTTTCTACTCTGCTAAATGTGAAATTTATATGGCGTCAAACCACTGTACCAGTAAGTTAAAAAACGATATATGGCAACTAGTCAAATGCTAGCCTATAATCTCCAATATTCAATTGGAAATGTGATTGTTTTTTTTTATTATTTTTTTAAATTTGTGGCACCAATAAATCCACGTTTTCAACTGCTGTGCTACAATGATATAAACTGTAGTGTTTTATATGGCTACTTACAGGTGAGGGCTGATATAGCTGTCCATTCGCTTTCTTTAGAATATGGGATTCTCTATATCTTCGGTTCACGTTCCCGCTGAATGGGAAGGAATAAATGAGAAACAAAAAAAAGGTTATAAATCAAATAAAAAGAAGGAATGAATGGACGGCAGCAGCTGGAGGTTTCTGCTTCCACCTGCTGCGATCACAGACCTGTAAATGGACAATTAAACCCGCTTCCTTATCTCGCCTCAGTCCACCACCTGCACCCTGCGGCCGTGACATGATGATAAAGCAAGTCCCTTCAACTTTTTAAGGCTACTTTCACATCTGCCGGATGCAACCCTAATTCCCACCGGTACGGCGGAGATCCGGCAAAAAATGCAGAGAAGTTGGGGGACAGAAACCGGTGCACGCTGCAGACTGTATACGGATGGCAATGCCGCAGATGTGAAAGTAGTCTATAGGCGCAGTTTTATGGTTTTACTGTGGGTCAAGTACCCCTGAGCTAGTCAAAAGTGGGTGACAGGTATGCTAAGGGCTGACGCCGGCAGATGACTCCTCTACAGTCCTGGTTGTATGGATATATATGTATACTAGTTAATGTATTGTGACCCAAGCCTTAGTGACTATTTATGGAGGTATCTGTGAAATCTAGGCTACATATGGACTGAATATAAATGCAATTCATGTAGTAAGAGGTTAAAAGGGTATGCCGACGTTTTACTACTGATGACCTATCCTCATACCTCACACCATGTGCCCCCTCTTTTCATTATTACTATCCTGAGGATAGGTCATCAGTATGTGATTGGTGGGGATGGGGGGTCTGACACCCGAGACCCCCACCGATCAGCTGTATAGTGTATAGTGGCCGTGCTTGGTATTGCGCTCAGCCCCATTCGCTTCTATGGGTCTGAGCCGCTCCTAGGCCACGTGACCAACGAACGTGTCATCACTGGCCTAGAAAAAGCTGAGGCGCCAATGCCTTCTCAAATGGGTCCTGCTTGTCAGAACCCCCACCGATCAGATACTGATGACCAGAGGATAGGTCATCAGTAGTAAAAATGTCGGAAAGCCCCTTTAACTGCCTATTATTAAGGAATTATAACATTATATGCTGTACTTATACATACAGAAGGTGCAGTTTAGTTTATCTCCGATGCAACACTGCCCCCTGCAGTGACATAGCAGAACTACATCCCAATCTGTGCATAGGTTTTGAATGACGCAACCTGGCGAACAGTGGATCCATTTTATCCCACGAGACTTCTTACCAGACGTCTTCTCCTTTCGGCCGCGGGCAGTGTAACATAACCAGGGTTGCTGACAATGGCTTTTATATCAGGTCTTCCTACCGGCTGATTTCTGAGTGTTATAACAGAAGGGCATGAGCAGTGTTATAATTACTGGTTGTTAATGAATGTCATTAAAGTTCATAAAACACTGTTTCCTAATGACTTATTATTTACTTGCACTTTCAATGATAAAGAAATGTAAAGTTCTGCAGCTTTGTATCTACTCTTTACGGTATTCAAGACCTCTGCTTTCTGTGAGGGCGAGCCGTGCACTGATTGCACTGGGTCACAGACGGGACTGATCCTGATTCTGAGGGTGAGAACAGATGGAGTAGTTGCTGGATGTGACCGAAAGCCGCCCACGTGTTACGGGTGGTTATTCAGGGCTTGTTAATTCATCCGTAAAACCGCACGGCTATTAACGGCCAAGTGGTATGCAGGTAAAAAACCGCCCATGCAGGCTATCGGCTGCTCTGTGTGCTCTTACCCTTAGGCCTCTTCCACACGTCAGTGGATCACGGATGTGTAGCGTCCATGTTTTTCACGGACAGCACACGTACCCATTGATGTTAATTCACGTATCCGTTATCACCCACCGACCGCGAGACAAGCGCTACTTTGCTCTGTGAATTATATGAAACCACTGACAGAACACGGATGGCATCATGTAGTTTTCGCTGACCATAAGGCCCCTTGTGCATGCCGCCATTTTATTTTTCCTCTCTATAGAAATATCCTATCCTTGTCTAACAGATAAGAATGGGACATGTTCTACCCGGCGGAATGGACATCCGGATGCAGACGGCACACGTTGTGCTGTCTGCGTTTTTCGGTGCCCCTTGAAATAAATGGTTCTGACTCCGATCCACAAAAAATGCGGATTGGATGCGGAATTAAACACTGATCGTGTGCATGGGGGGTTAGTAGGAGATGCTTTGGAAATTCCTTTTCAGCCGAGCAGTGCACTTGGATTACGGATGACACACTGCAGGCAAAAAACGGACAGGTGGACCAACAGGATAAGGAATAATGCCTCATTCACACGTCAGTGTTTGGTCAGTGATTTCCATCAGTGATTTTGAGCCAAAACCAGGTACGGTTCTAAACACAGAACAGGTGCAGATCTTTTCCCTATACTTTATGTCTGTGGAGGCTCCAATCCTGGTTTTGGATCACAATCACTGACCGAACACTGACGTGTGAATGAGGCTTAAAGAAGAACTCCCGCAAAAATGTTTATTCTCTGACCTATAAATCAATAAAGAGAATGGTACAGCACCTGCAGAGTGGCTGATGTTCCTCATGGATGCACATTCTCACCGGAGTCTAGTCCCAATGGCTCCAAAATGCAAGACAGAAGGAATAGAAGACAGCATCCAAACTAAGCATGTACTAAGGTGTGGTGATGGAGTAAAGAAGACTTCTTACACTTGAGTTTGGATGCTGTCTTCTATTCCTTCTATTCTCTGACCTGTAGAAAGGTGCATGATATAATCTGTAGTGAATGTAATCTTCTTATCAGAGGCTGTAATTGAGAGTTATCCCCTCTCTTCTTATTGTAGCTGGGTCATGTGACCAACTCCCTGACCTCCAACTGACCCAGGACAGGAAGCCAGTTACTGCTCTATTTGTTCCTATGAGACTGAAAGTGAGGCTCCCATAGAAATACATAGAGAATTAGTACAAGAGGTCAGTCAGGCACTCATATCTGGAATCAAATGTTTTAGTGTTTATTAACACATATATTAAAACCTATATATTAAAAAAAAAACATACTTAAAAAACATACATAAAAAACAATGAATATAACATATATATCCCTTGGTATTTATACTATAGTATAGATCCAATATATCATGACTGCAAATCTATGTTCTTATTGTGTTGCCAAATGTTATATCTGGACTTATAAATAGTCAATATATTGTCTCCAGTACTTTCGTAATTAGTATTATATTCGTGCTATAGTTCATCCAAATGCTTTCTTTATAATATTTATATATAACGTGGGGTATGCCTTCTCAATATCGTTAATACTGTTAGTCCATATTAGTTCATTAGCTTTTATAACACACTTATGGTGGCGTCCCACCTATTAAGTGTGTGTACTTACCCCTTACAGCGCTCCGAAGCTGGGGGGTACCTTAATATTGATTTCGGCTTAAATCTGTACTGTATACAATTGGATTGCCTGATGGGTGTCTCCGATGGATGTCTCCCCACCTGGATTCCCGCAATGTGTTCGGCGTCGCACGTGCGAACCCCGCTGTGCCGCCTTCAGTATACGCCGATATCCACCATTCAGTCCCGTTCAGTCTCACGAGATTATGGTTTAGGCTTGCCGAGGTGGATTACAATCGGGGATATAGAATCGCGATCTATTTGCTTTATCTTCTTATCTTTTTAGCTGAGATGTTAGTAGGCAGATAGTGCATATAAACGCCACGGCGGATATATATGGTGGATATCAGCTAAAAAGATAAGAAGATAAAGCAAATAGATCGCGATTCTATATCCCCGATTGTAATCCACCTCGGCAAGCCTAAACCATAATCTCGTGAGACTGAACGGGACTGAATGGTGGATATCGGCGTATACTGAAGGCGGCACAGCGGGGTTCGCACGTGCGACGCCGAACACATTGCGGGAATCCAGGTGGGGAGACATCCATCGGAGACACCCATCAGGCAATCCAATTGTATACAGTACAGATTTAAGCCGAAATCAATATTAAGGTACCCCCCAGCTTCGGAGCGCTGTAAGGGGTAAGTACACACACTTAATAGGTGGGACGCCACCATAAGTGTGTTATAAAAGCTAATGAACTAATATGGACTAACAGTATTAACGATATTGAGAAGGCATACCACGTTATATATAAATATTATAAAGAAAGCATTTGGATGAACTATAGCACGAATATAATACTAATTACGAAAGTACTGGAGACAATATATTGACTATTTATAAGTCCAGATATAACATTTGGCAACACAATAAGAACATAGATTTGCAGTCATGATATATTGGATCTATACTATAGTATAAATACCAAGGGATATATATGTTATATTCATTGTTTTTTATGTATGTTTTTTAAGTATGTTTTTTTTTAATATATAGGTTTTAATATATGTGTTAATAAACACTAAAACATTTGATTCCAGATATGAGTGCCTGACTGACCTCTTGTACTATATTATATTCCTCCAAGTGATAGGGTGTATCACTACAGCCAGTGCACCTATATCCATACTCAATACAGGGTGAAGCCAACCTTCCAGTATATATATTACATAGAGAATTAGACTTCCTGTCCACACATAAGGTGCTGTGTGAGTTGGTGGGTCTAATTCCTAGTCACATGACACAGATGAGAAACTTCAGGATGATATAACTCAAAAATTCAGCTACTGGTAAGAAAATGACATTCAGTGCAGATTACATCACGTAGCAGGACATGGAATAAAAAAATTTTGCGGGAGTTCTTCTTTAAGTGTCTGATCAGTGGGGGCTCCATCACAAACCTCCACCGATCAGGAGAATGGCGGCCCAGTGTCACGGTTTGGGAAAGTACAGCGCTTAGCTATCTTCATATGTAACATGTACAGATTTTGCGGGGATTGCTTGCAGAAAGGCCTCAAAATATGTACGCAAATGCACTCTGAAAATCTGCATAAAATACATTGATGTGTGCATGTGACCTTAAAAATCTCTGTTAACGCTCATGCACACAAACGTATTTTTTGTCCGTGTCCATTCCATGTTTTTTTTTTGGAAGGCCATATGCGGAACAGTTTATGTCAATGGGGAAACAAAAAACGGAAATGACTCCGTGAGCATTCTGTATCCGTATGACCACAAGTCTGTTCTGCAAAGAAAGAGAACATGTCCTATTCTTGTCCATTTTGCGGATAAGGACAGGCATTGGATCTGCAAAAAAATATGGATGTAACGCGAACGTCACATGGATGTCATCATTTTTTTTCTTTTCTTGAGGATCTGCAAAATACATACTGTCATGTGCATGAGCCCTTAGAGGTGAGCTCTGCGTCCTCTACCTAGGCCAGTGACATCATGTTTATCGTCTAGGCGTAGCTCAAAAGTGAACGGGGCTGAGCTGCAATACCAAACACAACCACTATACAATGAATGGCGCTGTGCTGGGTGGTGGTGGTCACAGGAGCGCTGCAGCCTCTTCAAGAAGCCGAATTCTGGGAGTCAAACCCTCATCAATCACATACTGATGACCTACCATGAGGATATACAACCCATGTATACGTGGGTTGTCAAAGCTGAGACTGTGACATCAATCTCCTGTCTACTCTAGGCCTCAGGGTTGACCTAGGGTTTAAATGTCACAGTCTCAGCTTTGACAACCCACGTATACATGTGCATCATTATCTAGGTCATAAATGTAGGTTGTCAGAGCATGCTAGGTGTTACAGTTTTTCAGCAGCAGGAGAGCCACAGGTTGGATACCACTGCTCTAGCAATGAAGCAGATTATTAGCATGCTATTTATTCTATATGTCCACATCTAGAGCGTTTTGACACTACATCTCCCAAAATGCAATGCACCAGAGAGCAGTACATTGTAAATTTTGAGGTACACTGCAAAAACACAGTTACTATAGCCACAGCAACTCTACAAACTATAGATCCAGGGGCGTAGCTAAAGGCTCATGGGCCCCGGTGCAAGAGTTCAGCTTGGGCCCCCCTTCCCTTAGTGCTCTGTGTGACTTCTTATGTGGCACTAGGGTCCTTGGGCCCCCTCAGGCTCCTGGGCCCGGTAGCGACTGCTACCTCTGCACCCCCTATAGCTACGCCCCTGTATAGATCCTAATCAACATGACATCGGTCGGTGGTCCACAGCCTCTGGTTCTTCTGGTGCTGCAAGGCTACAACCCCCAGCATGACCTGACTGACAAGGCCAGCGCCACTCGGGCCTATTACAGACGTGTCCTGACCTTGCAGCGCCATAGGCGGTATGATGCTGTGAGTTTGGGTCAGTAATCCCACGGTCACGCTGGGACACATCAGATACTTCTGCTCCATAGCTTGCGGACCTATTGAGGGCCACGGCACGGGCCGCACGCAAAAAGTGCCCTAAAAGTGAGAAGCCACCAACACACCGGTACAGTCAGTATTTGAGGTAATTCAGAAGGTTTTGGGTCTGGGCAGATAAGGATTTGGTTTACGCTGTCCCAGATTTCAGCTTGCCATCTGAATGAGGTCATCTTCCCACAGCAGACACCGCTACTTAAAATTTAATGTGAATGTGCAGAAAGCCACATGTTTAATCCAGATGTGAAGACACCGGGGGATGGGGCAACATTCATTTAATCTGTTAATTTATCCTTTGGCACAGAGTGCAATTAACCTCACTGCAAGACACATAGAAGTCAGTGTAATGTGCAGAGCATCCAGATGCAGAGCTGACACTAGGGGGCGTCATGAGTCAGTACGGTAACGCTCGCTGTACAATCGCACTGAAACTCTGATAGACCCTCAGGAAAGTGATGAAGACCCGAAAGAAGATGAGGTCATTTATGTGCAGCCCAATGACTGCTGCACCCCCATAGAAGTCAATGGAAGACTTTGCAGTTTGGTAACATTTCCCATTCACTTCGAATGGAGTTTGAATTAAGGGGGCCGTGCATGAAAGGAGGATCACCTCTGAATTTGCCATCTAACCTCGTTCTTAAAGGGGTTTTTCACCCCTGGACTTTTCTGCAGACCTGCAGCTGGGCTCCAGCTCCATTGCTTCCCATTGGGCGTCGCTGGTCTCTGTTCTCCGCGCGTCATCATCGGGTTCGTTCGCTGTAAGTAAAGCTTGATCACTATATAATAATAAAAAAAAAAAATCTACAACTTTCTGAATGGGAGGTTATAGTTTCTCACTCGGAGAAAAACAGATCTAAGGCTACACTAAGGCACACTTGCGTTGTTAATTCCGGTACTGAGATCGGCAGAGAATCTCTATACCGGAATTAAACGGATCCCGTTTTGATTTTGCACATCAGGATGCATCCGTTCCGTTAGGACGCAGTTGTGTGATATCAAAACTGAAAAAAACGGATCAGACACTAAATATATTGAAAGTCAATGGGTGACGGATCCGTTTTTTTCCGTTTATATGACCAGACACAAAATTACAGCTTGCTGCGGTTTCGTGTCCGGTCACAAAACTGAAAGCTGCCGGAACGGAAGACGTCCTGATGCATCCTGAACGGATCTCTTTCCATGCAGAATGCATGGGGACAAAACAGAACCGTTTTTCTCCGGTATTGAGATCCTCTGCCGGATCTCAATATCGGAAAACCACAATGCTAAGCATACTTCTCACAGCTGAGGGTTTGCTTTTAACAGTCTAAACAGTCCTCTGTCAGCACGGTTGAGCAAATCAAGTTCAGTTGCTGTATCCGAACCCGATTCTTTAAAAAAACTTAGTTAAAGAAGAACTCCCTGCAAAAATTTTTATTCCATGTCCTGCTAGAAATGTACATGATGTAATCTGTAGTGAATGTCATTTTCTTACCAGTAGCTGTATTTGTGAGTTATATCATCCTGAAGTTTCTTATCTGTGTCATGTGACTAGGAATTAGACCAACCAACTCACACAGAACCTTATGTGTGGACAGGAAGTCTATTTCTCTATGTATTCCTATGGGAGCCTCACTTTCAGTCTCATAGGAATGAATAGAGCAGTGACTGGCTTCCTTTCCTGGGTCAGTTGGAGGTCAGGGAGTTGGTCACATGACCCAGCTACAATAAGAAGAGAGTGGTAACTCTCAATTTCAGCCTCTGATAAGAAAATTACATTCACTACAGATTACATCATGCACCTTTCTAACAGGTCAGAGAATAAAAATTTTTGCGGGAGTTCTTCTTTAAGATTAAGAACATGGACTCCGTCCTACTGTAAAATGTATGGCCTCCGGGGAGGTCTTTCAAAAGTTTCAGCAAATATCGCTTACTTCGATTCGCCTCTATCACGTGTCACTTTGTTTATTCACATAAATAACTGTATCACAATGCGAAGCTGAACTCGGCTTCGTTAATGAGGCACGAAGGCGATACAGTAATTTATGGGAATAAACGAGCTGACACGTGATAGAGGCGAGACAAAGACCTACGCGGAGGCCATACATTTTACAGTAGGACGGAGCCCATATTGTTAACAACGTTTTTATAAGAATCGGGTTCAGATACAGCTTTCTGAACCCGATTCGCTCAATCCTATCCTGTCAGCATGTCTGAGTCTAAGGCTTCATTCACACGTCCGTATTTTGTTTCCGTGTGCATTCTGGGTTTTTTTTGCGGACCTTATGTGGAACCATTCATTTCAATGGGTCCGGAAAAAAAACGCAAGGTACTCCGTGTGCATTCCGTTTCCGTATGTCCGTATTTTCATTCCGCAAAAAAGATAGAACATGTCCTATTCTTGTCCGTTTTGCTGACAAGGATAGGCATTGTTACAATGGATCCGCAAAAAACAGATGCCATACAGAACGTCATCCGTTTGTTTTTTTTGCAGATCCGCATTTTGCGGACCGATAAACATATACGGTCGTGTGAATGAAGCCTAAACAAGGATGTTTCCATTTACTGACAGCAAGCAGAAATCTTAAGATCTTAATAGTAAAAAAGGAAAAAAAGTTGCAGACCTTTTCATTGTTCAGTGATTAAAGGGTTACTCCAACCTGGACGTTTCTAGCATATTCACAGTATATGCCATAAATGTCTGATAGTTGCAGGACTGTCCACCTATCTCAAGAATGGACCCCGAATTGTGGATTGCCTGGCGGCCTCCACAGACGGGTTTGACGATTTTCACTGCAGATTTCATCCCTTTCAGAGAAGCAGGGGTGAAATCTGATGAAAATTTGATGGTAAAAATGTTATTTTTCCGTGGATTGGGATAGTGTGGACATAGGCCTCCCTCACACGTCAGTGAATCATGGACGGCACACGTACCTGCTGATTTATAATGCGGTTCTTCACGGACAATTGGTAGGAGATGCTCTGGAAATTCAGTTTCAGCTGAGCGGTGTTGTTGAAATACGGAGGGCAAAAAAACGGACGCCTGGACCAAACACGGATTCTTCACGGACATCAAACAGACCCCTGGACCAAACACAGACTCGTCACGGACATCAAACAGACCCCTGGACCAACACGGATTCTTCACGGACATCAAACAGACCCCTGGACCAAACACGGATTCTTCACGGACATCAAACAGGCCCCTGGACCAAACACGGATTCTTCACGGACATCAAACTGCCCCTGGACCAAACACGGATTCTTCACGGACATCAAACGGACACGCAAATGTGAATGAGGCCTTGTTCCTACAAGTCAGGAGGAGAGTTTAGGTTATAGAGTTGTCAGGAAGAGAACAGTCATAGGTGACAGTTGTCACTGAGCGATTATTCCATTATTGTGGGGTCATTCTCGGCCGGCCGTCACTGCTCTGACCCTGCCTCACCTCATCCGCTCTTGCAGCATTGTGTGCGGTAATTGCTCTCCCTATTATCAGCACAATTATCCCGGGTATCTGCAGGGACAATCTGTGATCATGAGACGGAAATGTCAGCAGAACTGTCTCTGCAGTGCAGAGATCTGCAGGGTTATGAGCGTGGCCTCTGCTTCTACTGCCAGGTGGTACCTTCAGGTCTATTCTGAGGCTTACCGACATCACAGACAATTCTGGAGCCACATGTGACATCACCCTGCCCAAATCTATGCTGGCCGATCGCCTTCTGACTGCGAATAGATCAGTTAAATGGTTTTACCCTTAAAGGGGTATTCTCATCTTAGACAATGGGGGCATATCTCTAGGATATGCCCCCATTGTCTTATAGGTGCGGGTCCCACCGCTGAGACCCGCACCTATATTAAGAACGGAGCCCCCAAAGTGAAAGAGGGTGCACTGCACATGCGCAGCCGTCCTCCATTCATTTCTATGGAATTTCTTTCTGGCTCGGCTATTTCCGTCGGCTACATAGAAATGAATGGCAGCGGTGGCCGCGCATGCGCAGGGCGCTCCGATTCATTTCTATGGGAGCAGCGGGGGAGCTGCGTCTGGTGGTGGCCGGACCCTGGGAAACCTGGGGTCCTCCAGGCGCAGCGTTCCCCCCTCCGATCTCGATATGCCCCATTGTATAAGATGAGAATATCCCTTTAATGGCTCTTCGGGGTTTGGATCCTGTCAGAAAAAGTTTTAAGCTTTGCTGAATTTGAGCTCATTATTAATTAAGCGCCGTTCACATTAGTCTGTTATGTAATCACAGGGCTGCTCTGCATGTCAGACCAGGTGTATCTAAGCCTGTCCTGCGTGATACTCTCTACGCATTAGGCCTCATTCACACGTCAGTGTTTGGTCAGTGATTTCCAGACAAAACCAGGTGCAGCTCTAAAGACATAACAGGTGCAGATCTTTCCCTTAGGGCTCATGCACACGAGTGTGTGCAGTCAGTGTCCGTGCTGTGGACTGTACTTTGCGGTCTACAACGCACAGGCACTGACAGTGGGGCGGCCGGATTCGGATAGAGGACCCATTCATTTGAATGGGGTCCGCGATCCGCACTGCAAAAAAGTAGTGCTTCTGTGGTATTCCGATCCGTGCCTCCGCTTCGCATCTCCTGGATTGCGGACCCATTGAAGTGAACAGGTCCGCGATCTGTGATGTGGGCTGCACACGGCCGGTGCCCATGTATTGCAGATCGGGCGTATGCGGGCCGTAATATGGTCACAGAGCCTCATGCACGCAGCCGTTGCCCGGCTGTGGCCGTATTGCTGCCCGCATACAGCAGGTCCGCTTTACACGGGCACCGGCCGTGTGCACCCGCATCACGGATGCAGACTCATTCACTTGAATGGGTCCGCAATCCGGGAGATGCGATGTTGTGCGGAAGCACGGATCGGAAGCCCTACAGAGCGCTTCCGTGGTGTTCCTGTCCGTGCCTCCGCACCGCAAATAAAGCATGTTCAAGTGAACGGCGCCACGATCCGCATGCGGCAGCCCCACGGTCAGTGCGGTCCGCAGCACGGGCACGGCCGGCACACCTGAGGCCTTATACCTTATGTCTGTGGAGGCTCCAGTCCTGGTTTTGGCTCGCAATCACTGATGGAAATCACTGATCAAACACTGAGGTGTGAATGAGGCTTTAAGCTTACCATATGTAACATTGGGCTAATGAGCCAGCTGGACTCGGGACCCCAGAAGGAGTCCGAATTTGGCTCCCAAATACCCCAAGCATTCTTTTTGTCGCAACGAGAGCACTCTACAATATGGCGGGTGAGTCTTACCTTACAATGGGTCAGTGTTTATCACACCAGCAGATTTTTTTGTATCACATTAATTGCTAAACTGGTGAAACAAAAAGTTACTGGTAATCTTATATCTACATATCATGGCCAAGCAACAGGGGGCGCAGATCAAACTGGTTCCTCTACGCACTTATGGTGGTCCTTGTCCTTCTGGACCGAGTCTCACTGATTCTCCTTGTCACGTACATGATCTCTGGTCCGTTTTTTTTTTGGGGGGGGTCCTAATTAGTAATGAGCGAAGCGAGCTTCGGAAGTTCCATCTGAAGTCGCTTCGTTCAGAACTTCGCATTAATACTGTACGTAGATCCGTTTCCGTACAGTGTCAAAATGTATGGGCTCTGATGAGCCAAAGTTAGCTATTCGCAAAGTCGCGCGTGACGTCATTGAATAACTTCGGAAGTTGATTTTTTTAAAGTGGAAAACCACTTTAAGGGCTCAGGCACACGAACTTATGTATTTTGTGGTCCCCAAAAAATATGGATGACATCCGTGTGCATTCCGTATTTTGCGGAACAGAACAGCCGGCCCCTAATAGAACAGCCCTATGCGGACAATGATAGGACATTTTCTATCCTTTTGTGGAACGGAAGTACAGACATATGGACATACGGAAACGGAATGCACAAGGAGTAACTTCCGTTGGTTTTTTTTGCGGACCCCTTGAAATGAATGGTTCCGCATACAGTCTGCAGGTGAATGGAGACAGGGCAGCGCTTGCACATTGCGCCCTCCGTTCAGTGGCATGCCTGCCTTCCCAGGGGTGAGACCTGCGCCCGTCTGACACTAATACCATATCGTAAGGCCCAGCCCTTTAATTTTACCAGGATCCTTACCGCCTCCTCTTGGAAATAAGTGGACCCCCCAAAAAAAATCACAAGACGCCCAACCTGCAAAACTACAACTCCCAGCATGCCAGGACAGCCTAAAGATATAAAAGGGCATGTTGGGAGTTGTAGTTTAGCAACAGCTGGAGGGCCGCAGGTTGGGCATCCCTGGATTAAGACACTTGATCGGATCCACACAGTGGAGTAGACGGCCCCCCTGGGATAGCAGAACCGGCACTGCTTCATCCTGACAATGAAATCCTATGATTTCAGTAAAATCGTAAAATATTTATACAGAAAGTGTAATTCACGCCTTTATCGGCTCATTCCGTGAGTATTGATAGGAGATGATCTGAAAACGTTCAGCCTAGCACCTGGACATGTTCACCAGAGAGCTGCAGCCCTGTCCTGTGCCTGGGCACATAACGACGAGGCCGAGGCCAGTGACCGGCTGCAGAGTTCACACTGCCGACGTGACGTCTCTGCTGCAGCCAGGTAAACAGATCTCAGCTGGGAGAACTGGGGCGGTGGATTTTTTGCAGGCGGATCCATTGTATTGTCCCATTTCCTCCTGCAACCATACAACCCCTTCCCGACATCCACCGTTACAGGAGCTGAGTGGGCGCCTGCTGTTTTACACGGCAGACACCAGGGGGCAGAGTCCACAATCATAGGGCACATTTACTATCGTGTGTGTGCCTTTTTTAGCGTAAAAATACTGTTTTAGACACTTTTTCTTTACTACTGAAAATGCACCTGTTTTTGAGGCTCTTGAGCTTCATTCGCCTATTTTGATTTTTTTTTTTTAGACTAATTATGAAGTTTTCTAAGTTTTGCTCCTTTTTTATGACCTATTTGTGTAGCTGTGCCTTATTTTGCACCTGATTTAGTCTAATTTCTTCTGGCCTCCAGGGCTGGCCTACTTCTCTGCCTCAGGGCTCATGCACACGATGGAAGCGCTCATTAGTGTTCGCCCCACAGGACGCACTGGCCTTTTCCCCACATTTTGGGAGGAAACTTAGTGTGCCTTATGGGGCGAAAAATTCGGTATGTATCGTCGTCCTCAGGACCGTGATACGGTTAGATGCTGCAGCGGGGCACGGGAGCGACGTCCCCCTGCCCCATCTCCTCTGACAGGCTGCAGGCAGTATACATGAAGCCTATCAGAGGCCGGCGCAGGCGGCGAGACGACGTAATCATCATGGTGCCGCCTGAGCCGGGCAGCGTACAGCTCCGCACAGCTGACAGCCGCATGGAGGGAAGAATTTCGGTTTATTCTTTTTCATCTGGCACCATGCTGTTGGGCCACTATGGGGGCACTAAACAGGGGCATTTTAGCACATTATAAGGGGGCATTTTATGTATTGGCACCCATTATAAATGGGAATATTCTGCACTGGCACACATTTTAAGGGGGAATTTCTGTACTGTGCATGTTATAAGGGGTATTTTTTGTATTCGCACACATTATAAGGAAGTATTTTTTATTTTGGGGTACAGTGTAAGGGGGTATTTTTGAACTGGAATACATTCTAAAGGGGTATTTTTGTACTGGTATATATTATAAAGGGGTATTTTTGTACTGGTATATATTATAAAGGGGTATTTTTGTACTGGTATATATTATAAAGGGGTATTTTTGTACTGGTATATATTATAAAGGGGTATTTTTGTACTGGTATATATTATAAAGGGGTATTTTTGTACTGGTATATATTATAAAGGGGTATTTTGTACTGGTATATATTATAAAGGGGTATTTTTGTACTGGTATATATTATAAAGGGGTATTTTTGTACTGGTATATATTATAAAGGGGTATTTTTGTACTGGTATACATTATAAGGCCCCATTCACACGTCCGTATTTTTGCACATCCTGGAAAACGGTCAGTTTTTTGCGGATCCGTTGTTCCGCAAAAAACTCCGTTTTCCAGGACATCCGTTCCGTCTTTCCGTAAAAAACGGAAAGGATGTATCCATATGTCATCCGTTTTTTGCGGATCCGGATGAATAACATCTTTTTTTTTTTCACCCCTCCTGGAACAGAATCCGCAAATACGGATGACATGCGGAAGGCTTTCCGCATGTCTTCCGCATTTACGGACGTCCCATAGACTTGTATTGGGCTACGGACCGCAAAACAGGAGGAAAAGTAGGACAGGAGGATTTCTGATTGCGGATCCGCAAAACGGAACGGAACAGAGAAACGGATGCAGATAACATACGGTGCAATGTCCGCATTTTTTCGGGACCCATTGAAATGAATGGATCCGCATACTATCCGCATAATTGTCTGCAAATGCGGAAACGGATGCGGAGAGGAGCGGATGCAAAATACGGACTTGTGTGAATGGAGCCTAAGGAAATGTTATTTTTTGTCAACTGGTATATATTCATGAAGGGGGTATTTTTTGGGTACTGGTAAGGGTACATTTTATGAATTAAAGGGGGTATTTTTATACTGGTATATTATTATAAAGGGGTATTTTTGTACTGGTATACATTATAAAGGGGAGTATTTTTGTACTGGCGCACATTACAGGGGGGTGTATTTTTTTTGGGGGGGGTACATTGTAAGGGAGTATTTTTGTACTGTATACATTATAAGGTAAGGGGTTTTTACTCGGACATTAAGTGGGGCACACATTAGAGGGGTGTGTTTTTGGGGGGGGGGGGTACATTGTAAGGGAGTATTTTACTGTATACATTATAAGGGGATTTTAGTATGGGCACACATTGGCTGGCATTTTTCTAGTACTGGGGGGCTATGGGGAAAATGATTATTAGTATCGGCACAATGGGGGGATTATTATTGGGGGCACTATGCGCTCTGGCAGATTATTATTTCTATTGGTGGGTCGTTGGGGAGCAGCAATTATTTTTGGGGGGCACTATGTTTATGGCACTATTAGTTCCAGGGGAACTATTTTCTGGGCGCAGTTATTTTTTAGGGCACTGTGGTAATATTTATTGAATGGGCACTATCTGTGTGGTACTAGTATTTTCAGGGGTTTCTTCAGTATAGTATTGGGGGGCACAGTATTGCCCTATTGGAGGGGTTACGACTTTTGGGACCGCCACAAAAAACAGGGACTTCTCATCGGATCGATATTCCTTACAGTTATAATATCGTAAAACCACTTTACATACAAATTTTTCCAAAAACCGTCTTCCATCCCAAAGCTACGCCGTGAGCGATATTATGCTGCCTATAAGTGTCACGACTGAGGTAAATTCTGAAGCACGTCTTCTGACTACAGCATACAGCTTCTGTAGGTTACCATTGACTGCAATGAACACAAGTAAACTGTCTTTTCCTATATGAGCCGTTTCTTATCACATTTTTTCTGCCTTTACTACACAGCGTGATAACATTACATTCCCGTTTCCATAGGGTCAAATAATCTTATCTTTCCACGTAATTTACCTCACGAGCCTGCCATCTCCGGCTCCTGAGGTAAATGCGCGCCCCCCCGCGGCCGAGCACACTGGGCATGCGCGGCTGCTCCCTCACGCCGTCTGCGCGCTCCCGCCTCTCCTGTCAGTGATTGCTCCGGCCGGGGAACGCGATGCAGCCTCTCCCCGGATCAGCCTGAGACATGGGGGGATTCCGCCGATCGGGGGTCCCCCTGGGGGTCACCGTGTGCAGCTGTCTGCTGCTGCTGGCCGTGTGCACTGGGAGCCCAGGTAAGAGGCACAAGGGGGGGGATCCTGGAGGTGGCAGGTGTCATGGAGGGGGAGCACAGGTGTGGTGGGTATAATGTACTGATGTGTAATATGGGGGGGGGGGGGGTGTTGTTATATTATAGTGTGATGTATATGGGCGTATGTATAATGTGTATACTTCTATATGTGTGTGTATATGTATGTATGTATTCTGTGTTTACATATGGACATGTATATGTATGAGTCTGTATGTGTTTGTGTATGTATATCCATCTGCATGCATCTATATGTATACACTTCTACCTGCGGATATATATGACCCCCTCCCCCCTCGGCTCCTGACATATGTTATGAGTCTGGCAGCCGACGGTTTCTACGTAGCGTTCTGCGTCCTTGAATGATGTCATAATAATGGGGAGGGCTGATCCGGAGATTATAATCCGTCATAATAATGGGGAGGGGTGATCCGGAGATTATAATCCGTCATAATAATGGGGAGGGGTGATCCAGAGATTATAATATTGGGGAGGGCTGATCCGGAGATTATAATATTGGGGAGGGGTGATCTGGAGATTATAATATTGGGGAGGGGTGATCCGGAGATTATAATATTGGGGAGGGTGATCCGGAGATTATAATATTGGGAAGGGGTGATCCGGAGGTTGTAATATTGGGGAGGGGTGATCCGGAGATTATAATATTGGGAAGGGGTGATCCGGAGGTTGTAATATTGGGGAGGGGTGATCCGGAGATTATAATATTGGGGAGGGGTGATTCGGAGATTATAATATGGGGAGGGTGATCTGGAGATTATAATATTGGGAAGGGGTGATCCGGAGGTTGTAATATTGGGGAGGGGTGATCCGGAGGTTGTAATATTGGGGAGGGGTGATCCGGAGATTATAATATTGGGAAGGGGTGATCCGGAGGTTGTAATATTGGGGAGGGGTGATCTGGAGATTATAATATTGGGGAGGGGTGATCTGGAGATTATAATATTGGGAAGGGGTGATCCGGAGATTATAATATTGGGGAGGGGTGATTCGGAGATTATAATCCGTCCGTCATGGAAGGTCATCCTTGCGTGTTTCCCTTCATCCATATGGAGCCGGTTGGGGGTGACCCCTTGTGTTTGTAGTACCCCCATTAGATGAGGAAGGTGGAGAATGATTGGAGTTGTAGTCCGCCTGGGAGGGATCCTGGTGAGATGACATCTGATCCCCCGGGAAACGCTTAGGCCCCTTTCACACGAGCGAGTTTTCCGCGCGGGTGCAATGCGTGATGTGAACGCATTGCACCCGCACTGAATCCTGACCCATTAATTTCAATGGGGCTTTTCACATGAGCGATGTTTTTCACGCAGCAGTTCGCCGTTGCGTGAAAATCGCAGCATGTTCTATATTCTGCGTTTTTCACGCAGCCCTGGCCCCATTGAAGTGAATGGGGCTGCGTGAATAACGCATTGCATCCGCACACAAGTGCGGATGCAATGCGTGATTCACTGATGGTTGCTAAGAGATGTTGTTTGTAAACATTCAGTTTTTTTTCACGCGCGTGAAAAACGCATTGAAACGCTTCGCACCCGCGCGGAAAAAACTGAACGAACGTACGCAATCGCAGTCAAAACTGACTGCGATTGCGTGCGGATTGGTGCGGATGCGTGCGGATTTTCCTGAACGCATCCGGACCAAATCCGGACACGCTCGTGTGAAAGAGGCCTTATTCGTCTCCAGTTCCTGATGTGGAGGGGAATGATTTTGCTGGCGGGCTTCCTGTTGTTGGGAAGCTACAACTCCCATCATGCGCTGACAGTCTAGCTGGCCTTACTGGTTGTCACCCGGCTCTCTGTGACAGTGTATTACTTATTACTTATTATTATAACAGTATTATGCACGGGGGAGCGTTATATCATCCTTTTACACTGTAGTCTGCAACCTGTGCGCTTCCAGCAAAGCAATAACTCCCATCATGCGCGGACACTCTAGCCGCCACATTGGTTGTCGCTCAGCTCTGCTCGCCTTGTCTACATAATAACTGTATTATTATAAGAATATAATGCACGGGCGAGCATCATACCTTTATCCAATCTGGGTTTCCAGCCACCAGGAAATTACAACTCTCAGCTGTGCATGTTGGGAGTTGTAGTTAACCATTGGATGCTTACAAGTTGTCAAACGGCTGTATTCCTTGATGGTATAATCCTCCCCCCAGTGCGTTATATGGTTATAATGATGCAGTTGTCAGGTAGTCAGTTATAAATAGACAAGGCAGGGAAAGCCGGGGGACAACCCTCATGGAGGCTAGACTGTTCATACATGATGGGAGTTACAGTTTTCCAGCAGCAGGAGGACCCCTGTGATGTCATGCTCGCCATTATATTCTTATAATAATACAAGTGTTGTGTAATGGGATACGATCCAGCTGCGCCATACTGCATCGATGACATCACGTATACTACTGCAGCCAATCACTGGTCTCAGCGGTCTCGAGGCTCATTCATACGACATAGCACACAGCATTATAAATCAGTGTAACTCTCTGCGCTCCTGCAAGACGCGCAGTGTCCAGAACGGAGGATCACGCTCCCGCTATGGACTCGCTTGTGTGACGCAGCCCTTATATTTGGCATCCGTGTCTGATGGGCCGCGGCGTTATCCTTGAGGCTCCCCCCGTCATCCTTGAGGCTCCCCCCGTCATCCTTGAGGCTCCCCCCGTCATCCTTGAGGCTCCCCCCGTCATCCTTGAGGCTTCCCCCGTCATCCTTGAGGCTCCCCCCCGTCATCCTTGAGGCTTCCCCCGTCATCCTTGAGGCTTCCCCCGTCATCCTTGAGGCTTCCCCCGTCATCCTTGAGGCTTCCCCCGTCATCCTTGAGGCTTCCCCCGTCATCCTTGAGGCTCCCCCCCGTCATCCTTGAGGCTCCCCCCGTCATCCTTGAGGCTTCCCCCCGTCATCCTTGAGGCTCCCCCGTCATCCTTGAGGCTTCCCCCCGTCATCCTTGAGGCTCCCCCCGTCATCCTTGAGGCTTCCCCCCGTCATCCTTGAGGCTTTCCCCCGTCATCCTTGAGGCTTCCCCCGTCATCCTTGAGGCTTCCCCCGTCATCCTTGAGGCTCTCCCCCGTCATCCTTGAGGCTCCCCCCGTCATCCTTGAGGCTCCCCCCCGTCATCCTTGAGGCTCCCCCCGTCATCCTTGAGGCTCCCCCCCGTCATCCTTGAGGCTCCCCCCCGTCATCCTTGAGGCTCCCCCCCGTCATCCTTGAGGCTCCCCCCCGTCATCCTTGAGGCTTCCCCCCCGTCATCCTTGAGGCTCCCCCCCGTCATCCTTGAGGCTCCCCCCCGTCATCCTTGAGGCTCCCCCCCCGTCATCCTTGAGGCTCCCCCCGTCATCCTTGAGGCTCCCCCCGCCCCGTCATCCTTGAGGCTCCCCCCCCCCCGTCATCCTTGAGGCTCCCCCCCCCGTCATCCTTGAGGCTCCCCCCCCCCGTCATCCTTGAGGCTCCCCCCGTCATCCTTGAGGCTCCCCCCCCCCCGTCATCCTTGAGGCTCCCCCCCCCGTCATCCTTGAGGCTCCCCCCCCCCCCGTCATCCTTGAGGCCCCCCCCCCCGTCATCCTTGAGGCTCCCCCCCCCCCGTCATCCTTGAGGCTCCCCGTCATCTTGACGTCCGCCATGTTTGTCCGGGGAGGGAACCATTGCTTCAGGATTGAGCCTTTTATTTGGAGTGAGTCATAGGGAAGGAGCAGAACCTGTTCTCGGCGGCGTCTTATAACCCGCGTGCCGTCTGTGTATTTAGCCTGTGCAGATATGCGGCTCTGGGTTTCCCGTCTCATTTTCTGGGCAGGAAAGGATTGTTATTTCCTGCTGCCGCCCCCTCCGGACCCCGCTGGTTTTGTTCTACGGATTATAATAGCGGGAATAGCCGTGTGCGCTTTGGTTAACCCCTTTTTGTATGTCCTATATGAGCACGTAGAGCTAACGGACCCTGCACGGGTGGCATCACGGATCCCTTAAAGGGGTCCTCCACTTCAGCAGAAGGCATTTACTTACTAATGTATTGTCATTCTCCATTGGTTTGTTTTTCCATCGCATTATACACGGCTTGTTTCCAGGGGTTCCGACCACCGCTGAAGCGCAGATCTGAGGTGGACGCGCTACTGCACATGCCTGTCTATAGTGTGCAAGCACGACCACCGCTGCTGGATTACAGGGTGGTCATAGCCGTGGAAACGAGCAGTGTATAAAGTGATGGAAAAATGAATCCAGCCAGCAGAGGAAGCAATATGGAGAATCACAATACATTAGTAAGTGCCTACATGATACATGCCACTGAGGCTCCATTCACACGTCCTGTTTTTCTTTCCTGATTCGATCCTGATCCTGATCTGGATCCATTCATTTCAATGGGTCCTGAAAAAATCAGGATCGAATCAGGAAAGAAAAACAGGACGTGTGAATGGAGCCTTACTGAAGTGGGAGGACCCTTTTAAATTGAACGGGTGTGTCTCTTTGTCCATGGGCGTCTGAATACACGTATGGGATTCAGTGGATCCGTGTGCCGTCAGAGGAGAGCGTGGACGGGAAGCACTGACGTGTGTCGTCTGTGTTCTCCACAGACAGCACATCAGTCCATTGACTCCGGTGGGGTCGGTTCTGTGTCCCGGTTCGAGACGCGCACCACTTTGGTCTTTTTTTCAGACCAGACATTCAAGTCTATACTGGAGGCATCCGTGCCTGGCAGTGTCATCCATGTTTGGAGTCCGAATTTTTAACCTAGCAGCGTCCGTGGAATATGGATGAAAAAAGGACGCGGATTCTTCACGGACGAAGCTCTGACCGTCCTATGACGGATATCCTCACAGACACGGGCTACCAATGGTGCGGGTGGCTCCTAGCAGTAGGAATCTCCTCTATCCTATGGGGAAACTCTGCCCAACCTAAATGATGCAGTTTGTGCGGATTTCGATCCGAATTTAAGGTAGAATTTGATTCGTTGCGAAGCCGAATTTCCTCGTGCTTCGTGGTAACCAATCAATTTCCCCTGAATGGTAGTAAAAATTTTTAAAAAAATCATCCTTTGGATGTGAAGAGCCGCCCGCCGCCATCTTCATTGAAGATTCCCTGCGAAATCCAGTATGACGTCGCCACGGGCCACAGGAGATTTCTCGCTGGATCTTCAGTCAAGATGGCGGCGGCCGGCTCTTTGTGATCAAATGGATGAGGATAAGTATGTTTTTTGTTTTTTTTTTTTCAATTTATTTTAGGCTAGTTTCACACTAGCAGCACGTGTGCGGCCGGGACTCCGCTCCGTCCCAATTCACTATAATGGGGCCGGGCCGCAGCACGGCAAACACGTCAAGAGGCGGCCGGACTAAAATTACGACATGATGTGGTTTTAGTCCGGCCGCCCCTTGGCGTGTTTGCCGTGCAGCGGCCGGAACACCAGCCCGTCACCGTTATAGTGAATGAGGACGGAGCGTAGTTCCGGCTGCACACGTGCACTAGCGGCAGCACGGATCCGGCAGACAGACACCCGTGCCGCTAGTGTGAAAGTAGCCTTACACTGTAATATTAATGTCGGATGCCACGATCCGCGATGAACGCAGCATCTGAGGGGTACAATGATGGGGGTGCGCCACGATCCCCCCTCCCTGTCACTGCACCCGCTACTTACAAAAAATTTGCTTTGTGATGATGTAATTTTTTGTAAAATTCGGCAAAGCAGCCGACTCGAATTTTCCAATATTTCGCTCATGCGTGCAAAGTTGATGTGCCAAGCGGTGGGGGGGGGGCTTCAGTGGGTGCTGTTGCCTCGGCTGGCACCCTCTTCTCCCGGGACTTGCTGGCGGCGTTGCTCTGTTATTGTCTCACGGTCCGTCCCGCAGCTCAACCATCCGTCACAGGCCGTCAGCTTTGAGAGATTTCTCTATATAACCGCCCCCCCCTCCCCCGGCGGGTTCTCACCGTCTCCGCGTTCCTTCCTGTTTAACATCAGCCCATTGTCTCGGCATAAATTGGCCTTTTTCCCCCGTTCCGTGATGTTATTGATGCTGGCGGCGTCCGTCTCAGTAGAAGGACGAGGCCGCTCACATTTTCCAAGAAATCTACTTGAAAATCGTTCTGCTTGACGGACGGACGGTTTAAAGCGCAAGCCGCTTCCTAAGACCTCGTGCACACGGCCGTATTTTATATACGCGTCTGGTCCGCTTTTTTTTTTGTGGATTGCACACGGACCTATTTATTTCAGAAAACAAAAAAATGGACAGCGCGTGGATGTCCTGTTGGTCGTCACCCGGCTCTTCCAGACATAGGCTTACAAACTCGTGCGTTCAGGACCTTTACCGTCCTGTGTGTTTCCATGGTTACAGACTACAAACAGTCCCTGTGTAGTCTGATCCTGCATTCATGTTAGGCTTCTTGCACACGACCATAATTTGCGTCCGTGTCCGATCCGCATTTTTTGTGGATTGCGCACAGAACCATTCGTACTGGCGTCCATTCCGCGAATGATAGATCTTGTCCTATTCTTTTCAATATTGCGGACGATAACAGTAATTTCTAGTGATGGGAGTGAGAAAAATGCGGATTGCACACGGAAACTATCGCTATTTTTGCGGTTTCACCATACGGACGCGGTCGTGTGGATGAGGCCTTGTGCTCACATGTGCTTTGTTCATAACGCAGGTGACACGCCCATCTATGGGCTTTAATGGGTTCTCCCATGGTTTCTCTCACTTTTGACAGCACGAATACGGTCGGATACTGTGGATAACCAGTGATGTGTGAACTGGTGTAACTGGTGCTGTGCTGATCCCATTGACCTACAGGGTCTGTTCTGTCCGTGTCCTGGGCCGTATTTGCAGTCGTCCACGTTGGCCGGATCCAGCCCTAGGATTTCTTTCTTTGCTTTCTGATAAGCGAGCCCTGGAAGTATTCGGCCGCCCGGCGCCAGCTACTATCTGCCCCTTGTGTCATGGGGGTCATTCACTATAGCTGTATGTTAGTTTGAGAAAAGTCTCAAATTTTATTGCAAATGCCGGTTTTACAGCAAAACTTGCGACTTTTTCGCTTTTTCCAAGAATCTACTCCAGCAGAAGATACAAGTCCTTTAATACTGATGACCTGTCCTCTGGCATGTGGAACACCCGGTTTTAGTAAATGACCCCCATTGCGCTCCGGATCAGATTCCGGACAATATCCAGAATTGTAGATAGTGTCGCCCTATAGGTCTCCCAAACACTCTGCTCTTTGTACCCATGTGAGAGACTTTTCTATGAGTGACCAGTAATTCGGCGGCAGGTCCATTGACGGCGGATTAACAGAATTTTCCTCCTTTGCTAAATAACGTGTGTGCCGGACGCCGCCTCCAGCTCTTTCATCCTCCTCCGCTCATTTATTTTGGATGCAATGCCCAATGGACGGACCTTTAGCCTTGAGGGCCTCCCCCACCCGGGACCCCACCTTGTCATACCTCCCGACCAGTCCAACCTGTCGGTCCCCTTGTGTCACTGAGCTCTATATGTAGTTTACACACAGTCTCCAAGGACACTTTTCTTGTTACACAAAGGGGTTTGTCGGGTGACATTCTTGACGTTCCTGCCGGGTCGCTTCCTGCTTTCGAGCAGAATAGAAATGTCGTGTCGTCATGGGAGTCTCTGCTTTCTGCAACGCTCTTAAAGGGGTTGTCCGAGATTAGAAAAACATGGCTGCCTTCTTCCAAAAGGCGGTGGCGGTGCGCTGGAGAGTGTGCATACTGTGCTTCCAATAGAGGTAACAAGACTTAGACTCGGCCTGGGTCCCCCCGAAGTATCACTACCACTGTGCCTTAATAGGACTGCCATTTACCCCAAGAGAACAGGAGAGCAGAGCTGGGACTCCTTACAGAGCAGAAGATCCCCTCCCCCTTCACAGTGCCGGCCCCCTGGACTCTATAGAGCAGAGCAGGGACTCCTTACTGAGCAGAAGATCCCCTCCCCCTTCACAGTGCCGGCCCCCTGGACTCTATAGAGCAGAGCAGGGACTCCTTACTGAGAGGAAGATCCCCTCCCCCCTTCATTGTCACAGTGCCAGCCTCCCGGACTCTATAGAGCAGAGCTGGGACTCCTTACAGAGTAGAAGAGCCCCTCCCCCTTCATTGTCACAGTGCCGGCCTCCAGGACTCTATAGAGCAGAGCAGGGACTCCTTACAGAGCAGAAGATCCCCTCCCCCTTCATTGTCACGGTGCTGACCCCCAGGACTCTATAGGGCAGAACAGGGACTCCTTACAGAGCAGAAGAGCCCCTCCCCCTTCATTGTCACAGTGCCGGCCCCCTGGACTCTATAGAGCAGAGCTGGGACTCCTTACAGAGTAGAAGATCCCCTCCCCCTTCATTGTCACAGTGCCGGCCCCCTGGACTCTATAGAGCAGAGCTGGGACTCCTTACAGAGTAGAAGATCCCCTCCCCCTTCACAGTGCCGGCCTCCAGGACTCTATAGAGCAGAGCTGGGACTCCTTACAGAGCAGAAGATCCCCTCCCCCTTCATTGTCCACAGTGCCAACCCCCTGGACTCTATAGAGCAGAGCTGGGACTCCTTACAGAGTAGAAGAGCCCCTCCCCCTTCATTGTCACAGTGCCGGCCCCCTGGACTCTATAGAGCAGAGCTGGGACTCCTTACAGAGTAGAAGATCCCCTCCCCCTTCATTGTCACAGTGCCAACCCCCTGGACTCTATAGAGCAGAGCTGGGACTCCTTACAGAGTAGAAGAGCCCCTCCCCCTTCATTGTCACAGTGCCTGCCTCCAGGACTCTATAGGGCAGAACAGGGACTCCTTACAGAGCAGAAGATCCCCTCCCCCTTCATTGTCAGGGTGCGACCCCCAGGACTCTATAGAGCAGAACAGGGACTCCTTACAGAGCAGAAGAGCCCCTCCCCCTTCACAGTACCGGCCCCCTGGACTCTATAGAGCAGAGCTGGGACTCCTTACAGAGTTAGAAGAGCCCCTCCCCCTTCATTGTCACAGTGCCGGCCTCCAGGACTCTATAGAGCAGAGCTGGGACTCCTTACAGAGCAGAAGATCCCCTCCCCCTTCATTGTCACAGTGCCAACCCCCTGGACTCTATAGAGCAGAGCTGGGACTCCTTACAGAGTAGAAGAGCCCCTCCCCCTTCATTGTCACAGTGCCGGCCCCCTGGACTCTATAGAGCAGAGCAGGGACTCCTTACAGAGCAGAAGATCCCCTCCCCCTTCATTGTCACGGTGCTGACCCCCAGGACTCTATAGAGCAGAACAGGGACTCCTTACAGAGTAGAAGATCCCCTCCCCCTTCATTGTCACAGTGCCGGCCCCCTGGACTCTGTAGAGCAGAGCAGGGACTCCTTACAGAGTAGAAGATCCCCTCCCCCTTCATTGTCACAGTGCCGGCCCCCTGGACTCTATAGAGCAGAGCAGGGACTCCTTACAGAGTAGAAGATCCCCTCCCCCTTCATTGTCACAGTGCCGGCCCCCTGGACTCTGTAGAGCAGAGCAGGGACTCCTTACAGAGTAGAAGATCCCCTCCCCCTTCATTGTCACAGTGCCGGCCCCCTGGACTCTGTAGAGCAGAGCAGGGACTCCTTACAGAGCAGAAGAGCCCCTCCCCCTTCATTGTCACAGTGCCGGCCCCCTGGACTCTATAGAGCAGAGCTGGGACTCCTTACAGAGGCCGACCCTTGTCCTCCTCCTCAGTGAACAGTCCTGATAATGGCTTTATGTCACCAGATCCTTACTGTTCCTGATATTTATTGCTGTCGGTGAGGCCGTTATCTGGCTGTTATCTGTATTATAGACTGCCGGAGTCCGCCGCCTGTCAGGCTGACGTTTTATGGTTATACATCGTTCTTCCGCACTGATACACTGTGACGAGCAGGACACGATCAGCCTTTGGATGCAAAGAAGAATCTTCCTGTTCACTGACAGCAAGCAGGGATCTTGTAAATGGGGAGGATTTGACATGCAAAAGTTGTAGGAAAGCTAGGAGACTGGGCCTGTTATAGCAGCCCTATTGTTTGCCACCCAGCTTTCCCAGAGCCAGATACGATTAGGAGAGAAAGCAGTGGGGGTTGCATTACGTAATCCCATTAATGTGCGCTAGCCTCCTGCGGGATGCACGCTTTCCAATGGAAACGGGCGCGTGGAGCCTGATAGCGGATATAGCGGGGGGCGCAGTGATGTGAGGGGTTAATGTCTCTGCAGGTGTATATTCATTTAGCATTAGACTAGTATATAACTTCTCAAGCGGCTCATAAATCAGCGCTCCACCTGGTGTCCAGAGGTGGTACTGCAGGAGTCCATGCCATTGGAAAGATGAAGGTGGGTATGAGGCTGCAGAGGCCGCCCTCCACCTGCCGCTCCTTTGTCTCCTGTAATCCCAGGAACACGCGCTGCCGGCTGCCGCCTATTCTTTCGGAACAATGTCTGATGCGCTAATGACGGAGCGCAGCCGCTAATTGTAGGGTTGAGCACGGAAGGTTCATTATCTGATTACGAGCTCATCTTCCAAAGCAAACGGGGGATCAGGAGGATTCCGGGCGGAGGAATAATTAGTGTAATGTCACCACTGACGGGGGGAGGCAACCCCCAGCATCCTCCATCCAGGGAGGTACCGAGAACAGCCTGGGACAGTGTGCATGCTGGGAGTTGTAGTTCCACAGCAGCCGGCTTGTCGGTGGTCGCTAAGCCCGGCTTCCATCTGGTGCCAGAAACCACAAAACCCTTAAAGGCAAAGCAGATAATGCTAAAATGTGCAGCGGGTATCCGAGCATAATAATCCGCTTATAGATGTGCACCGACGAGGATGGAGGAGGAGCTACAGCAGCTGGGGTGACGATATAATGTGCACGATGAGGACTGTAGTATCATGCATGACAGGATTAGATACACAGCTCAGCAGACAGTATCACACATGACCGGATGAGATACACAGCTCAGCAGACAGTATCACACAGGATAGGATTAGATACACAGCTCAGCAGACAGTATCACACAGGATAGGATTAGATACACAGCTCAGCAGACAGTATCACACATGACCGGATGAGATACACAGCTCAGCAGACAGTATCACACAGGAGAGGATTAGATACACAGCTCAGCAGACAGTATCACACAGGATTGGATTAGATACACAGCTCAGCAGACAGTATCACACATGACAGGATGAGATACACAGCTCAGCAGACAGTATCACACAGGATTGGATTAGATACACAGCTCAGCAGACAGTATCACACATGACAGGATGAGATACACAGCTCAGCAGACAGTATCACACAGGATAGGATTAGATACATAGCTCAGTAGACAGTATCACACATGACAGGATTAGATACACAGCTCAGCAGACAGTATCACACGGGATAGGATTAGATACATAGCTCAGTAGACAGTATCACACAGGATAGGATTAGATACACAGCTCAGCAGACAGTATCACACAGGATAGGATTAGATACACAGCTCAGCAGACAGTATCACACAGGATAGGATTAGATACACAGCTCAGCAGACAGTATCACACAGGATAGGATTAGATACACAGCTCAGCAGACAGTATCACACAGGATTGGATTAGATACACAGCTCAGCAGACAGTATCACACAGGGTAGGATTAGATACACAGCTCAGCAGACAGTATCACACAGGATAGGATTAGATACACAGCTCAGCAGACTGTATCACGCAGGACAGGATTAGATACACAGCTCAGCAGACTGTATCACACAGGATAGGATTAGATACACAGCTCAGCAGACTGTATCACACAGGACAGGATTAGATACACAGCTCAGCAGACAGTATCACACAGGATAGGATTAGATACACAGCTCAGCAGACAGTATCACACAGGATAGGATTAGGTACACAGCTCAGCAGACTGTATCACACAGGACAGGATTAGACACACAGCTCAGCAGACTGTATCACACACTATAGTCTTAGATACACAGCTCAGCAGACTGTATCACACAGGATAGGATTAGATACACCAGCTCAGCAGACTGTATCACACAGGACAGGATTAGATACACAGCTCAGCAGACAGTATCACACAGGATAGGATTAGATACACAGCTCAGCAGACTGTATCACACAGGACAGGATTAGCTACACAGCTCAGCAGACTGTATCACACACTATAGTCTTAGATACACAGCTCAGCAGACTGTATCACACAGGATAGGATTAGATACACAGCTCAGCAGACTGTATCACGCAGGACAGGATTAGATACACAGCTCAGCAGACTGTATCACACAGGAGAGGATTAGATACACAGCTCAGCAGACAGTATCACACAGGACAGGATTAGATACACAGCTCAGCAGACAGTTTCACACAGGATAGGATTAGATACCCAGCTCAGCAGACTGTATCACACAGGACAGGATTAGATACACAGCTCAGCAGACAGTATCACACAGGATAGGATTAGATACACAGCTCAGCAGACTGTATCACACAGGACAGGATTAGATACACAGCTCAGCAGACAGTATCACACAGGATAGGATTAGATACACAGCTCAGCAGACAGTATCACACAGGATAGGATTAGATACACAGCTCAGCAGACTGTATCACACAGGACAGGATTAGCTACACAGCTCAGCAGACTGTATCACACACTATAGTCTTAGATACATCTTCTCATTAGTTCCAGTTCTCTGAGTATTCGCAGGCTTCTGGTGCAGTGTGTCTGTTGAGATCATTAAAGATCCCATATGATGTTGTCGGTTGTCGGGTCACTGGGGGTCATCCTGACTTCTTACATTTACACCTGTGTTTTGTGGCCGGAGGTTCAGGACGCCTCCCCCGGGCGGCTCTGGAGATATTTTGGCCGCTCCCTTCTCCTGTCAGTGATCCAGGTGACAAACCTGCAGTGATGAGATAAGATTACTGAACGCCCAGGGGCCCGAGGTCAGTGCAGCCGTCTGTGTACCCGGCCGGCTCTGCTACATGTTACTTGTAGCAGCCACTTCTATTTACATGGGACTGCTTGGTTTTAAGGGGAACGCCCCCTCGTGTTTGGCCTGCGCTCTGTTTCTGTAGGGCAGACGGAGGCAGATTGTGTCGTCCTTTATCCTCTGACTAAATCCCTTAAGACGTTCCCCTCATCCCCTCCATCTGCTCTGCCGCCCTCTTCTCCGTGGCCTGCTTATCAGGGTGCGGCCACGAATTAGAAGCGAAGGTGTTCCTTGTGGTTACCGGCGTCCTGTAGCATTAAAGGGGCCCTCCAGGATCAGAAAAGTATGGCTGCTTTATCCCATAAAGAGCACCCCGCCCGTCCATGTGTCTGCGGCTGAGCTACTGCACGCCACTTATGGACAGGAAAGAAAACCGCCATCTCGTCCCGGAGAACCCCTTTAACAACAGTATTACCAATTCTGCTGCAGCTTGTACGGCTGCGTCCCACATGACGTAAGGTGTGGCCCTTGAGAGCCCCAGGGCTACAGGGGGTTGTCTGTTGCAGATAGCATAGCCTCTGAACTGTGGGCGAAACGCGTCGCTGGTCCGTAAAAAATCCATTTTACAATCCTAGCTTTTTTTTTTTTTGTGGCATTTTTAATTTTGTGTCCGGCCTCCGGCCTTTAGTGTGCTGAGCCGATAACCTGCTCAGTATTTACCACACGTCGCCGATTGTGAGATTGTGAGTCACATGACCACCAAGTAGTGCGTAGTCCTATACTTTAAGGGCCCTTGCACATGACCGTGGAGCACGGTTCGGGACAGTCCGTGAAAACCCGGACCGTGCGCCTTCTGAGGGCAGGAGCGCACGGCGTCATTGGTTGCTACGACGCCGCCACTGTACAGGGATAGTCATAGCAGCCAATGACGCCGTGCGCTCCTGCCCTCAGAAGGAGCACGGTCTGGGTTTTCACGGACCGTCCCGGACCGTGCTCCACGGACGTGTGAAAGGGCTCTAAGCCTGTGGGGGGGGGGGAATCGGTGCCATACGCAGAGCATGGTCCATGAACACGGCACAAAACGCGTCGTACGTAGTCCATTTTATATTGCACTATAGACTTCGTCGTCGTAACAAAAAGGGCGTGAAACAAACACGAAAGCGCTGCGCGTGACATGAGGGCTGAGGTGTGCGGTCCCCGAAATGCGCCTGCACTGTTCATGAGCTGATCTCACTGCACGATAGTAAGTTCCGGTCTGTCCCGTACTCCAGTGACGCATACGCCGCGTCCGCATTTCATGGACCGCACATGGCCGTCTTAAGGATGGGGATTACTGCGTCTCAAGGCACGTACACGCCGTTAGAAATGTCCAATCCTTGCAAAAGGGACAAGAATAGGATATCATATATATATATTTATATATATTATATACGGATGGGGACAGCACGCGGTTCGCCGTCCGCGTTTTTTGCTGCTCCATTGAAATGAATGATTCTGCATCCGATCCGCAAAAAAAAGACATGGTTGAGTGGACGAGGCCTTTGACCCTCCAGCCTTTCCGAGACAGTAAAGTCGCCTCCTCTCACCGACATCCGAGAATGACCCGGTGAGGTGGTGCGGTCCCGTCCGCCGTGTAGTCCCCGGCGCCTTGGCGTTTGTTGCTACGGTTTTCCCCCATTCATTGCATGCAGAGCAGCGCTCGCCCCGTCTCTCGCCCAGATGTGATGGCAGCCTCCAGCTTTTGGGGTTTGTTTGTTTTTTTTTGTGCGCAGGAAGACGCTCGTCAGGCAATTAACGCGCCACGTTTTTGCTAATTGCTCAGCGTCAGTTCGCAGCCCCCAGGATCTGCTGCATTACTCGGTCGGGGGAGGGGGTATTCCCTGGATATTGCCGTCGATGACTTCAGTCCAGGATTATCGGAGCCTAATAGTCCCCAGACAGTGACAGAGGATCTGCCGCCGGTCAGCGATCCAGGCTTATCATGAATCCTGCGCTTCGCCGCATCCGTGGCCCCGCAAAAAATATACAGCGTGTCCTATCCTTGTCTGGTATTTCTATAATGGGCCTCACGTTCCATTCCGCGCACGGGCGGCATCCGTTTTTTGCGGATCCTCCATTTGCAGACCACAAAACACTGCGCCTTTAGTCTGTGTGTCCGTTTTTTTTGTGTACAACCCGTATTCCACGGACGCTGCTAGGCTGAAAATTAGTTTCCGGAGCATCTCCTATCAGTGATGGGAAAGTCGTGGACCAAACACGGATGGCATCACGGACCCGTGTGTGAGGGATGTGTAATCACGGACAAAAGTACGTGCGGTGTGGCTCTAGTCCGTGGAACACCTTAAAGTCAATGGATGGTGGAGACCACGGACAGCACCCGTCCACGATTCACTGCCCGGTTTGCAGACTGACAATGGTCATGAACGGTTTTGGGATAGATTGCTCTTGGCTGACGCTCCCACGTTGCTGGCGCCGCCCTCTTCGCCGCGTGGCATGTGATTTCTAAGCGGCCGGGTACTTGCCGCCTCCTCGAGTGCTGTTTTCTGTGTCTAACGCTTTACTCAAGAGGATCCAGAGAGCGCTCGCTGTAGTAAACCGCCAGGATAAGTGGAGCATTCTGCCTGAGCAAATACACCGCCATACGCCTGGCCGGCATCCCAAGGCCTGGGAAGGAGTCGGCGACATCTCCCGCATCTTCTCTCTATTGCTCCCTGTTATCCGCTGGGCGTGGCCTGGACGCTGCACCGACCAAAAAGTGCAAGAAAAGTACGATAAATCTAAAAATTGCTGGATTCAGGACATGAAGCGCAGGGCGACCCACAGGCGAAGGGGGAAACGGTGACCGCCGTAAAAATCCGGTCTTTAAAATCCGATCTCTATTGTACTGTGTCAGCCCAGGCCCGGAGGGGGGTGACCCACGCTGGAGACGGCCGGGTCCAGGGCACGCTCACCTGACGGTCCAGTCGACAGCAGCTTCCTAAGCGCCAGCTCCGGGGGCGCGGACGTCATCGGTGCCCCCAATGCAAGGATGCGGATTGGGTAGATAAGCGCGTGCACGCTGTTGTGTTTATTTCCTCGCAGCACAGTGACATCACACGAGCGGGAATCTCTCGCAGCGCCCCCTATGGGTGATACCTGTGCAGCAGGAAGAGGATCTAGCAGCCGTGTGACAGGATCCCGCGGCGCCACTGTATAAGCCTTCAGGAATCGCCAAACATCACACGAAGACGCGCAGCTGACTCTTCGCACGCAGCAGATGTTTTTGTAGAAATCTCTGCGAATGAAAAATCGGTTCCATCCATCTGAATGGGGGTTTGCCGAAATCCACGCGCCAGATCAACCCCACTCAGGTGAACGGAGCGGATTTTCAGTCGCAGAAATTTTCTTCAACAAAGCGTATGATAGGTTAGACAGACGTCGTTTATTCTGCTTCGTTTTTCCCGTGCAGAAAATTGCCCTGCCGAGCGGATTTTGAAATCCCCCAGCATGTCGGATTCTTTTTTGCGGATTTTCCCCTTTTCAGTGGAAGGTGAGATCTGCGGCAAAACCGTATCAGATCCGCACCAAAACACAAAAGTAAGGGCTCATCCGCGCGGCCGGTGCCCGCATATTGCGGACCCCGCGCATGCACCGGGTGCAGCCCGCCTCACGGATCGCGGACCCATTCGCTTCAGTGGGTCCGCAATCACGGAGATGCGGAGGCACGGATCGGAACACCACGGAAGCACAGTTTCTGGCCGTGCCTCTGCACCTCAAAAAAGTAGCGCATGCACTACTTTTTTGCGGAGCAGACCGTAGGATGCGGATCGCGGACCCCATTCAAATGAATGGGTCTGCGATCCGAATGCGGCGGCCCCGCTGTCACTGCCTGTGCGTTGTGGACCGCAAATTACGTTCCACAGCACGGGCACTGAACGCACACTAAGGGTGAGTTCACATCACGGTTTTCCCATCTCTTTGTCATATACATTAGGGAAAAAAAAGAATACCGAAGTGCAGCAAACCAATGCTGAGTCCGGTAAATAAAAAACGTAAACTGTATGGTAAACGGATGCCTCTGTACGGCATCCATCTGAGGCGTCCATTAACTCATGCGTTTTTTGGATGAGTTTAAAGAAGAACTTCCGCAAAAAATTTTATTCTCTGACCTGTTAGAAAGGTGCATGATATAATCTGTAGTGAATGTAATCTTCTCGTCAGAGACTGTATTTGTGAGTTATCCCCTCTCTTCTTATTGTCGCTGTGTCATGTGACCAACTCCCGGACCTTCAACTGGACAGGAAGCCAGTTACTGCTCTATTCATTCCTATGAGACTTCCTGTCCACACATAAGATGCTGTGTTATCTGGTGGGTCTGATTGCTGGTCACATGACACAGGTGAGAAACATCAGGGAGATATAACTCACAAATACAGACACTGGTAAGAAAATGACATTCACTACAGATTACATCATGTACATTTCTAGCAGGACATGGAATAAAATTTTTTGCGGGAGTTCTTCTTTAAGGGGTTTTCCGTGATTTCGATACTGATGACTTATCCCATTCACTTCAATGGGGCAGAGTGCAATACCAAGAACGGCCACTATATAATGTACGGCGCTGTGCTCAGTGAGCAGGGTGAAGGCTCAAACAGCTGATTGGCTGAGGAGTCCCGGGTGTCAGACCCCCACCGATCAGATACTGATGACCTATCCGTATGTCCGTTCCGCAAAAGAATAGAACGTGTCCTATTATTGTCCGCATAGGACTGTTCTATTAGGGGCCAGCTGTTCCGTTCCGCAAAATACGGAATGCACGCGGACGTCATCCGTATTATTTGCGGATCCATTCTGGGTGATATCCGCTTCAGTCCTGGCATGTTACTTGTCTCAGCTAGATAAACGGGAACGTTTTAAAAAATATTTAGCGCTATGTGCGCATATTTGGAAGCATCTCAGCCGCCAGAAACGCAATTAGCCACAGGTCGCGGTTTTTGACGTGATTTTCCAGAAAAGGTTGCGGTGATATGCTTATTATCGGAAGCTATTGTATTACTGGCGCCATTAAAGACCACAATTATCGCGCTGTGCAGTCACGGTGTGCGGCGGCGGTCGTGGACGTGCTGCTTCAGGCGCCAGCAAAGTAAAATGAACTTCATAAGAAGCTGAAAATCCAGTTTAGGCCTCGTTCACAGCTTAGGAAAATCAGTCCGTGTTTCATCCGTGAAAATGTCCATGTGTCCATTTTTCGCCGTCCGGGTTTCATCTGTATTCCACGGACGCTGCTCAAGCGAAAATTGATAGTACACAGATGCCGTCCGCTTTGTGTCAGTGATTTTTCACGGATCCGTAGACTTCATTGGACGTGTTTGGTCCACATCTCCGTAAAAAAAAAAAACGCATTAAAGGTCAGTGCTTACGCGTGCTGTCCGCGGAGAACACGTCTGTGAGTCACTGAAGTCTGAACAAGGCTTATAATGCCACAGCTGCGGCAGTAGTCACCGGTGAGGAGCTCAGGACGCCTGGCTGCTGGTTTTGGAAACCATGTTTTGGTTAAAGGCGTTTTTTTTCGGGATTTTACTACTGATGATCTCTCCTCAGGATAGGTCATCAGTATCTGATCGGTGGGAGTCCGACACCCGGGACCCCCGCCGTGAGTGCTCCCGTGAGTGCCGCTGCCTTCTCTCAACTTTTCCTAGGCCAGTGACGCCACGTTCATCGGTCACGTGGCCTCGGAGCGGCTCAGCCCCATTCAAGTGAATGGGTCCGCAATCCGTATGCAGCGCCCCCACGGTCCACAGCACGGGCGCGGCCGGCACACACGTTCATGAGCCATTTATTGAAGGCTGGAGTCTTGCACGCTTACCTCCGTCCCTTACAATTATTAAGAAACGCATCCGTGCACGGAAACCTACACCAGCAAGGGAACTGGTGTGGACTGGTGTGGATTCCCACTATGATCTGCCGCAGTTTCCGGTGCCTCATCCCGCGCTCTGCCCACGTTTTGGGATTCTAAACTCCCCAAAAAGTTGTCAAAATGTTCCACAATCATGGCGTAAGAATCAGGGGATGATAAATGACCCCCGTTTTGGCTCAGATCCTGGGAACGTATCTGCCAGTTCTGCGATTTCCTAATGGCGTGCCTGCACTGGATCCTGAAATTCCTGGTGGACTCCTACAGGTTAATGCAGCCGCACAGCTGTGGGGTCACACCCGGGACCTGCCGCCACGTCAGCTGTACAAAGATCTGCCGGACCGCCCTGCGCAAACACTGCCGATACCTGCGCGGCCTGCGACTCCCCGGCTCTACCTGCGCGGCTGGCTGCTGTGAGATGCTGGAGAATTGCTTGGCTAGCAATTACTGCAACTACTCTGCTCCTCAGGAGGAAAGTTATTGCCCCGGGACAGCGATGACGCCTTCTATAGAACATATCCCTAATGGGCCGGTTTCACTTATTGCCAGGGATGCCCTCTAGTTGCAAAACTACAACTCCCAGCATGCTCGGACATCCTACAGCTGTCAGCCTATAGCAGGGCATGATGAGAGTTGTAGTTTTACAGCCCTCTGGAGGGTTATGGTTCACGTCTCCTTCGTGTTAGGCCTCGTTCACATCACCTCTATTTTCCGCACACGGCCATTGATTTTCATGGGTTTTTTTATATTGATGACCTGTGATCGATGGGGGTCCGACACTTGGTGCCCCCGCAGATCAGCTGATTGCAGAGAAGGCTGCTCTCTGTGCCTGCGCAGCCTGCCCGTCATTGCCTGTCGACAGCGCAGTGGCGAGCAGGTGTAATTACAAGCTTCCCCATTGGCTTCTATGGGACGGCTCCTTCCGATACACTGGAATGGGAACCAGCCGCCCCATAGAAGCCAATGGGGCGGCTTCTTGTAATTACACCAAGGACCTCTCATTAAACCGGTGCTGCGGTGTCCCCCTCCCTCATATCTGCTGAGGGTTGTAGTACTGGCTAGCGACTGGCTGGGCATCGCTCATCATTTGAGGGGGGGTAGAAGGCAGCCATGATTGTCAGTCTTGTTCCGCCCTTTAAGGCTTGCAATCTATTCTGGCCTTAGTAAGGATTGCTCTTAGCCGTGGGTGGCATAGGGTTAACCCCGCACGCCACCACCAGGATAATGCAGTGCAACGCTTTATGGATAGCAACCAGCATATCCGTCCGGCGTTACCATGGTTTCATTGATTCGTGGCGTTATTGAGGGCTGAAGGCAGGTATCACGTGCTGTAACTCAATAGCGCCCCCTTCGGTGCACATGTATGCTGACACATGCATATAGCGCCAGTGCTTCTGTATATACCGCCTCACGCTGGGAGCAGCAGATTGTCGTCACCTGCTCTGCCAGGGGAGCATGTCGCTTTAAGAGCACTAGAGGTTTATATACTGGAAGTACTGGAAGTTGTGGTTTTATGACCCTTTAATTACATGTTTACTGGGAGAGCCGGTGCTGCGTGGATCGTTCACATACAGTGGTTTATAGGGAGCCCTTCTGTTGCTGCGGGGTTTGGCTTTACATGGTGCTGACATTCACTGCGCCGTGTGATTCACCTTGTACACGTTGTAGGACACAGGTACGCAGTGGCCACTGATGGATGTCACCGCCATATGGCTGCACCCTGTGATTGCCTGCAGCCATCAGTGTGTCTCCCTCCTCCTCCCTTTCTGTCACTGGTTTTTGGCCGGCTGCTCATGATGATAAGAACTCGTCCGCTCGCCCTGTGTATTATAAGGACCTCCCGATTAGCCGCTCACCCTGTGTATTATAAGGACTCGTCCGCTCGCCCTGTGTATTATAAGGGACTCATCCGCTCCCCTGTGTAATTATAAGGAACTCGTCCCGCCCTTTAAACCCGCTCACCCTGTGTATTATAAGGACTCATCGCTCACCCTGTGTATTATAAGGACTCATCCGCTCGCCCTGTGTATTATAAGGACTCGTCCGCTCCCCTGTGTATTATAAGGACTCGTCTGCTTACCCTGTGTAGTGCACTGACTCGTCCGCTCACCCTGTGTATTATAAGGACTCATCCGCTCACCCTGTGTATTATAAGGACTCATCCGCTCGCCCTGTGTATTATAAGGACTCATCCGCTCGCCCTGTGTATTATAAGGACTCATCCGCTCGCCCTGTGTATTATAAGGACTCGTCCGCTCGCCCTGTGTATTATAAGGACTCGTCTGCTTACCCTGTGTAGTGCACTGACTCGTCCGCTCACCCTGTGTATTATAAGGACTCGTCCGCTCACCCTGTGTATTATAAGGACTCATCCGCTCGCCCTGTGTATTATAAGGACTCGTCCGCTCGCCCTGTGTATTATAAGGACTCGTCTGCTTACCCCTGTGTAGTGCACTGACTCGTCCGCTCACCCTGTGTATTATAAGGACTCGTCCGCTCACCCTGTGTATTATAAGGAACTCATCCGCTCGCCCTGTGTATTATAAGGACTCATCCGCTCGCCCTGTGTATTATAAGGACTCGTCCGCTCGCCCTGTGTATTATAAGAACTCGTCCGCTCACCCTGTGTATTATAAGAACTCGTCCGCTCGCCCTGTGTATTATAAGGACTCGTCCGCTCGCCCTGTGTATTATAAGGACTCGTCCGCTCGCCCTGTGTATTATAAGGACTCATCTGCTCACACTGTGTATTGTACGGACTCGTCCGCTCGCCCTGTGTATTGTACAGACTCGTCCGCTCGCCCTGTGTAGTGGACTGACTCGTCCGCTAGCCCTGTGTATTATAAGGACTCGTCCGCTCACCCTGTGTATTATAAGGACTCATCCGCTCGCCCTGTGTATTATAAGGACTCATCGCTCGCCCTGTGTATTATAAGGACTCGTCCGCTCGCCCTGTGTATTATAAGAACTCGTCCGCTCGCCCTGTGTATTATAAGGACTCGTCCGCTTGCCCTGTGTAATAAGACTCATCTGCTTACCCTGTGTATTATAAGGACTCATCCGCTCGCCCTGTGTATTATAAGGACTCGTCCGCTCGCCCTGTGTATTATAAGGACTCGTCCGCTTACCTGTGTATTATAAGGACTCGTCCGCTCGCCCTGTGTATTATAAGAACTCGTCCGCTCACCCTGTGTATTATAAGAACTCGTCGCTCGCCCTGTGTATTATAAGGACTCGTCCCGCTCGCCCTGTGTATTGTACGGACTCGTCCGCTCGCCCTGTGTAGTGCACTGACTCGTCCGCTCGCCCTGTGTATTATAAGGACTCGTCCGCTCGCCCTGTGTAGTGCACTGACTCGTCCGCTCACCCTGTGTATTATAAGGACTCGTCCGCTCGCCCTGTGTATTATAAGGACTCGTCCGCTCGCCCTGTGTATTATAAGGACTCGTCCGCTGCTTACCCTGTGTATTATAAGGACTCATCTGTCGTCACCCTGTGTATTATAAGGACTCGTCCGCTCGCCCTGTGTATTATAAGAACTCGTCCGCTCACCCTGTGTATTATAAGGACTCATCTGCTTACCCTGTGTATTATAAGGACTCATCCGCTCGCCCTGTGTATTATAAGGACTCATCTGCTCACCCTGTGTATTGTACGGACTCGTCGCTCGCCCTGTGTATTGTACGGACTCGTCCGCTCGCCCTGTGTAGTGCACTGACTCGTCCGCTCATGCCTGTGTATTTATAAGGACTCGTCTGCTCCTTGTATTATAAGGACTCGTCCTCGCCTGTGTATTGTACGGACTCGTCCGCTCGCCCTGTGTATTATAAGGACTCGTCCACTGTCACCCTGTGTATTGTACGGACTCGTCGCTCGCCCTGTGTTAGTGCACTGACTCGTCCGCTCACCCTGTGTATTATAAGGACTCGTCCGCTCGCCCTGTGTATTATAAGGACTCGTCCGCTCGCCCTGTTGTATTGTACGGACTCGTCCGCTCGCCTGTGTATGCACTGACTCGTCCGCTCGCCCTGTGTATTATAAGGACTCGTCTCGTCCGCTCGCCCTGTGTAGTGCACTGACTCGTCCGCTCACCTGTGTATTATAAGGACTCGTCCTGCTCGCCCTGTGTATTATAAGGACTCGTCCGCTCGCCCTGTGTATTATTAGGACGTCGTCCGCTCGCCCTGTGTATTGCATAAGGACTCGTCCGCTCGCCCTGTGTATTATAAGGACTCGTCGCTCGCCCTGTGTAGTTGCACTGACTCGTCCGCTCGCCCTGTGTATTATAAGGACTCGTCCGCTCGCCCTGTGTATTATAAGGACTCGTCGCTCGCCCTGTGTATTATAAGGACTCGTCCGCTCGCCCTGTGTATTATAAGGACTCGTCCGCTCGCCCTGTGTAATTTAAGGACTCGTCCGCTCCCCTGTGTATTATAAGGACTCGTCCGCTCGCCCTGTGTATTATAAGGACTCGTCCGCTCGCCCTGTGTATTATAAGGACTCGTCACGCTCCGCCGCGTGTGTATTATAAGGACTCGTCCGCTCGCCCTGTTGTATTATAAGGACTCGTCCGCTTGCCCTGTGTATTATAAGGAACTCGCCGCGTCAGCCCTGTGCTATTATAAGGACTTCGCCCCGCTCGCCCTGGTGTATTATAAGGACTCGGTCCGCTCGCCGCTGTGTATTAGGGACTTCGTCCGCTCACCCTATGTACTATAAGGACGTCGTCCGCTCGCCCTGTGTATTTTAGGACTCGTCCGCTCGCCCTGTGTATTATTAGGACTCGTCCGCTCGCCCTAGTGTATATTAGGACTCGTCGCTCCTCCCCTCTCTCTCTGTCCCTCCTCCTCTCTCTCTCTTCCTCACCCTCTCTCCTCTCTCTTCTTCTCCCCATAGTTTCTGTCTTCCTCTTGTATTTTTCCTCCATCAGTCAGCTCCCCTCCTCCCACTCTTTTTTTCTTCCCGCACTCTTTTTTGCACCCTCTTTCTTTTTCCTGCTCTCTTTCTCTAGTTCTCACTACCTAACTTTTTATTTCTCCCGCTCTCTTTTTTCCCTCTTTTCTTTCTCCTTCTCTTCCTCCCAGTTTTTCAAGCCGCTCTCTTTCTCCTGCACTTTCTTTCTCTACACTTTTTCCTCTCTTTCTTCCCTGCTCTTCTCTTCCTCTCTTCTTTTTCTCTCTCCTGCTCTTCTCTTCCTCCCTCTTTCTTCTCCTTCTCTCTCTTCTACTACCAGTTTTTTCACCCGCTCTTTCTCCTGCTCTCTCTTCTCTTTCTTCTGCTCTCTCCCTTCTCTCTCTCCCTCTTTCTTTTTCTTCTTCTCTTCCTACCAGTTTCTTTCACCCGCTCTTTCTCCTGCTCTCTCTTCCTCTTTCTTCTGCCTCTCTCCTCTCTCTTCCTCCCTCTTTCTTCTCCTTCTCTTCCTACCAGTTTCTTTCACCCGCTCTTTCTCCTACTCTCTCTTCCTCTCTCTCTTCCGCTCTCTGATTTCCTCCCTCTTTTTTCCTTCCCGCTCTCTCTTCCTCTCCCCATAGTTCTCTCTCTCTCTCTGTCTGATGTATTTCTCTTGCTCTCTCCCCATGTCCGTCTCCCCCTCTCTTGCCATTAGGATATGTCATTAGACAGCCCCGAGGCCCCCGGCCTGCCCAGACCTCCCTGCCTCTGGCCTCTGTGGTTCTGAGACCTGCATCCAGTATCACAGAACCGGTCCGAGTCCTTAGCCCCTCGTCAGCCTCCACAATCCCAATAAATCTCCTAGTACAGAGGAGCAGACCCGCAGCTGTGACAGCCATAACCGCGTGCAGCACATGTATGTTGGCGCTCCGCACGTGTCTCAGCCTTGTAGAGCGTGATGTCACGTGCCTTGTGGACATGACAAGAATACATTGTGATGGATGCAGCATACGGGCAGCGCAGGACCCGGGCAGCTCCGCTAATGTATTAACTCAATGTCTGGGGAGGCCTCTCGTTACTGGGGCGGGGGCGCCAGAGCCTCTTACTAAATGGTTTCCATGAGAGACGTGCGCGCAAATCTAACACTGTAATCTCGTTATTATTACGTGACGTGGTGTTCCGTTCTCAGAGGCTTTTCGTTGTTTAGTAAGGACAGTAAAAAGCCCATTGGACTTACTTAAAGGGGTACTCCGGTTGGTGCAAGTTATTTCCCCCATCTACAGGACAGGGGGTAACTATTAAATTGCTGGGACCCCTGCTGATCACTTGGTCGAGCATATGCGGTGCCACTCCATTCATCTCTGAGAGTCCCGGGGACAACTGAGATGAATGGAGCCATAGTTTATTTCGAAAGTTTCTTAGGGGTACAGGGTCCCCATTCTTGTGATTGTGGGGGTCTCAGCGGTACCACCCCCCATAGATCTAATAGTTATCCCCTATTGGAAGACCCCTTTAAGGGGTGGTTCGGTAATGGAAAGCTCTGCAGCGTTTCAGTTCTCCATCACTTCCAAATGATGTGCTTGCTGTCAGTGAATGGGAGCCTTTAAAATTAAATTCAAACACTGAGAGCCTGTACAGACGTGACACTTCTCACAGCTGAAGGTTTGTTACAGTTGCATCCAGTCTAGGATAATCCTTTTGGACTACAGATACATTTTACCTGAAGTGATACATTGTAGCAAACTGTCAGGACTTAGAGAAGTTTAGTGTTCCGTGTCCTGATAGGACAGTGCGGCTGCGGTGTCCCCTCCCCCCACCTCCCATGTTTTTCTGATGGTAGGTGATGTGATACCTAGGCATAGGTAAGTCGTTCTGTATGTCTTCGGCTCTGCGCTGTGCGTCCTCGTCGTCTCCAGAGATTTCCTGGATCTTTTCTCCATCTTGCTTTGTCTTCTCGCTCCGTGTGTCTTATTTCTCGCAATGTTCATCTTCCATCTCATAAACGAGGTTTGTCATCGTCTGTCCTGATTCTTACCGCCATCTAGTGGCCATAGTGCAACATTACAGGATGAGGAGTGCCGCATTACTAGAGTAGGCTTATCTATCAATGAGAGGGTCCAGGGGAAAGAAACTTCTCCTTGTGGAGGCCCCTAGGCCGCTGTAAGGAATCTTATCTTGTACCCCGAGTGTCAGCGTCATTATCCTGTACCCCGAGTGTCAGTGTCATTATCCTGTACCCCGAGTGTCATTATCCTGTACCCCGAGTGTCAGTGTCATTATCCTGTACCCCGAGTGTCAGCTCATTATCCTGTACCCCGAGTGTCAGCGTCATTATCCTGTACCCCGAGTGTCAGTGTCATTATCCTGTACCCCAAGTGTCAGTGTCATTATCCTGTACCCCGAGTGTCAGTGTCATTATCCTGTACCCCGAGTGTCAGTGTCATTATCCTGTACCCCCGAGTGTCAGTGTCATTATCCTGTACCCCGAGTGTCAGTGTCATTATCCTGTACCCCGAGTGTCAGCGTCATTATCCTGTACCCCCGAGTGTCAGTGTCATTATCCCGTACCCCGAGTGTCAGTGTCATTATCCTGTACCCCGAGTGTCAGTGTCATTATCCTGTATCCCCAGTGTCAGTGTCATTATCGCTGTACCCCGAGTTGCAGCGTCATTATCCTGTACCCCGAGTGTCAGCGTCATTATCCTGTACCCCGAGTGTCAGCGTCATTATCCTGTACCCCGAGTGTCAGTGTCATTATCCTGTACCCCGAGTGTCAGTGTCATTATCCCGTACCCGAGTGTCAGTGTCATTATCCCGTACCCGAGTGTCAGTGTCATTATCCCGTACCCCGAGTGTCAGTGTCATTATCCTGTACCCCGAGTGTCAGTGTCATTATCCTGTACCCCCGAGTGTCAGTGTCATTATCCTGTACCCGAGTGTCAGTGTCATTATCCTGTACCCCCGAGTGTCAGTGTCATTATCCTGTACCCGAGTGTCAGTGTATTATCCCCTGTACCCGAGTGTCAGTGTCATTATCCTGTACCCGAGTGTCAGTGTCATTATCCTGTACCCCGAGTGTCAGTGTCATTATCCTGTACCCGAGTGTCAGTGTCATTATCCTGTACCCGAGTGGTCATTATCCCGTACTCTGGGTGTCAGTGTCCATTATCCTGTACCCCGAGTGTCATTATCCCATACTCTGGGTGTCAGTGTCATTATCCTGTACCCCGAGTGTCAGTGTCATTATCCTGTACCCCGAGTGTCAGTGTCATTATCCTGTACCCCGAGTGTCAGTGTCATTATCCCTGTACCCCGAGTGTCAGCGTCATTATCCTGTACCCCGAGTGTCAGTGTCATTATCCTGTACCCCGAATGTCAGCGTCATTATCCTGTACCCCGAGTGTCAGCGTCATTATCCTGTACCCCGAGTGTCAGCGTCATTATCCTGTACCCCGAGTGTCAGTGTCATTATCCTGTACCCCGAGTGTCAGTGTCATTATCCTGTACCCCGAGTGTCAGTGTCATTATCCTGTACCCCAAGTGTCAGTGTCATTATCCTGTACCCCAAGTGTCAGTGTCATTATCCTGTACCCAGTGTCAGTTCATTATCTGTACCCAAGTGTCATTATCCTGTACCCCAAGTGTCAGTGTCATTATCCTGTACCCAAGTGTCCATTATCCTGTACCCCGAGTGTCAGCGTCATTATCCTGTACCCCAAGTGTCAGTGTCATTATCCTGTACCCGAGTGTCAGTGTCATTATCCTGTACCCCAAGTGTCAGTGTCATTATCCTGTACCCCGAGTGTCAGTGTCATATCCTGTACCCCCAAGTGTCAAGTGTCATTATCCTGTACCCCGAGTGTCAGTTCATTATCCCTGTATCCCAGTGTCAGTGTCATTATCCTGTACCCCGAGTGTCAGCGTCATTATCCTGTACCCCGAGTGTCAGTGTCATTATCCCGTACCCCGAGTGTCAGTGTCATTATCCTGTACCCCGAGTGTCAGTGTCATTATCCTGTATCCCCAGTGTCAGTGTCATTATCCTGTACCCCGAGTGTCAGTGTCATTATCCTGTACCCCAGTGTCAGTGTCATTATTATCCTGTACCCCGAGTGTCAGTGTCATTATCCTGTACCCCGAGTGTCAGTGTCATTATCCTGTACCCCGAGTGTCAGTGTCATTATCCTGTACCCCGAGTGTCAGTGTCATTATCCTGTACCCCGAGTGTCAGTGTCATTATCCTGTACCCCGAGTGTCAGTGTCATTATCCCTGTACCCGAGTGTCAGTGTCATTATCCCGTACCCCGAGTGTCAGTGTCATTATCCTGTACCCCGAGTGTCAGTGTCATTATCCTGTACCCCGAGTGTCAGTGTCATTATCCTGTACCCCGAGTGTCAGTGTCATTATCCTGTACCCCGAGTGTCAGTGTCATTATTCCTGTACCCCGAGTGTCAGTGTCATTATCCTGTACCCCGAGTGTCAGTGTCATTATCCTGTACCCCAGTGTCCATTATCCCGTACCCGAGTGTCAGCGTCATTATCCTGTACCCGAGTGTCATTATCCGACTCTGGGTTCAGCGTCATTATCTGTACCCCGATCATTATCCATACTCTGGGTGTCAGTGTCATTATCCTGTACCCCAAGTGTCAGCGTCATTATCCTGTCCCCCGAGTGTCAGTGTCATTATCCTGTACCCCGAGTGTCAGTGTCATTATCCTGTACCCCGAGTGTCAGCGTCATTATCCTGTACCCCCAGTGTCAGTGTCATCATCCTGTACCCCGAGTGTCATTATCCATACTCTGGGTGTCAGTGTCATTATCCTGTACCCGAGTGTCGTGTCATTATCCTGTCCCCCGAGTGTCAGTGTCATTATCCTGTCCCCCGAGTGTCAGTGTCATTATCCTGTACCCCAAGTGTCAGTGTCATTATCCTGTATCCGAGTGTCATTATCCCGTACTCTGGGTGTCAGTGTCATTATCCTGTACCCCCGAGTGTCATTATCCCGTACCCGAGTGTCAGTGTCATTATCCTGTACCCCCAGTGTCAGCGTCATTATCCTGTACCCGAGTGTCAGTTGTCATTATCCTGTACCCCGAGTGTCAGTGTCATTATCCTGTACCCGAGTGTCAGTGTCATTATCCTGTACCCCGAGTGTCAGCGTCATTATCCTGTACCCCAGTGTCAGTGTCATTATCCTGTACCCCGAGTGTCAGTGTCATTATTCCTGTACCCCAAGTGTCAGTGTCATTATCCTGTACCCCGAGTGTCAGCGTCATTATCCTGTACCCCGAGTGTCAGTGTCATTATCCTGTACCCCGAGTGTCAGTGTCATTATCCTGTACCCCGAGTGTCAGTGTCATTATCCTGTACCCCAAGTGTCAGTGTCATTATCCTGTACCCCAAGTGTCAGTGTCATTATCCTGTACCCCGAGTGTCAGTGTCATTATCCTGTACCCCAAGTGTCAGTGTCATTATCCTGTACCCGAGTGTCATTATCCCGTACTCTGGGTGTCAGTGTCATTATCCTGTACCCCGAGTGTCATTATCCCTACTCTGGGTGTCAGTGTCATTATCCTGTACTCCGGTTGTCAGCGTCATTATCCTGTACCCCGAGTGTCAGTGTCATTATCCCGTACTCTGGGTGTCAGTGTCATTATCCTGTACCCCGAGTGTCAGCTATATATTACTGGATGGAGCATCTCTTGATTATGAGAAGCGGACTTCCAGGGAAGGGTTAACAGACCCCCCCTCCCCCATATTGGCGGTGCTGTCAATAATTCTGCTCTTTAGGCCGGCGCTGATAGAAAGCCATCACCGAGACACAAGACAGACGTTCGCCGCGTATCAGGGGCTAATGTTATTGAGCGGCCGTGTGTCTGCATACAGCAAAATACTGCTGCAGGCGTGGGCGGGAAAGTGGCGTCAGGAACTGATTTGTGCTCAATTGCCCAGAACGACGCAGAATCCGGAGATCTGGTGTCTGAATACGGCCCTTTATACAAATAACCCCTTGTTGTCCGTCGGCGCCGCCTCTCGCTCCTTCTGGGTTCCCCTTTAATCTCACTTCGCCTTCTGTTTTTGTATTCCAGCTTCTCATTGCCGCAGTTTAGACTGTCCCCTGCACAAGAGGGAGGTTTGTGCTCCGGGCTCCACGGAGTGTGGCCCCTGTATTCACGGATACAAGGAGAACGGCGAAGGAAAATGCCAGGAGGCAAAACCAGGTAAGCCTGCAGAAATGGTGGCATGGATGATGAGGGTTGTGTGCCAGTGCATCATGACATATGGCTCTCTATAGCAGGGGTAGACAACCTCCGGCACTTCAGCTGTTGTGAAACTACAACTCCCAGCATGCATGCTTGCTCCGCTCTTCTAAGAACTCTCATAGAAATGAATGCAGCATGCTGGGAATTGTAGTTTCACGACAGCCGGAGTGCCGAAGGCTGCTGACCCCTGCTCTATAGTATAGCGCTGGAGCTGCTGGACATTATGCTGCACTTGGCTCTGCTCCATCTGTACTCGCGTGGCGTTCTCTGCCGTCATCCATTACATGAATATGATAACGCTTTCCCACCTGCCGGCTGTTTAATAGGCATTGTTGTTCTGTTGTTGACATCGTTCACATCTGCCGACCTAGAAAAGGAACATTTATCAGCCTGTACTGACCCTGACTAATCCCGTCGTGTCCTAATTATGCCCGTCCGGTGGTGGCAGTGGTCACTTACTATTCCTATGGCGTGGTGCTGGTAATATGGGCAGAGCTCAGTGGTGGGTATGCCATCCAAGCTGCCCTTGGAAAGAGGGGACGCAGCCCTTGTTGACCCCATCCCCTTTGGGCGACTACCTGTACAGGACCCTCCTCTCTCCAGGTGACCTGTATAGTTAGAGCTCCCCCAATGGCTGGAGGGGGAAGCAAACACCAGCCCCTTCTGTCCTGGGTGTCAAAAACCTGGCAGCATAATGGAGGCGGTCTATTGATCTTTGCCACGAGGCCCCCACCCGGGAGTTTGGAGCCCGTCCCCAGTGATACCTCCATGAAACTTTTTAACCCTCTAACTGTTTTGCCAGCAGTGGGAAAAGTAGCTACCTGGAGGGCTGCTTTAGATACTGCTACCTACTGCAACTGGTCTTGTTTGAAAGGAGACATTCCAAGCTTTCAGACAGAACCAAACTGACAGCAATATGTTCAGGACAGAGAAAGATATCACTGATAGAAATCGGGATGCTGTGAATGCAGCTGAAAATGAAAAGTCGGGCACGGCATTAGTTTCAGGTACATAGGAGGCAGATCTCGTCATGTTCTCTCCCTGTGCGGGCAGATCATGTGTCTACATCTCACAGCGGATGAGTCCATGGTCGTGGGTGGACGGGCGGCCGGCCAGACGAGCGCTCGCAGTCCTCTCCGGCCTTGGTGTAGGGAGCAGATTGTGCTGTGTCTACGGCCCTGTGTGTTATTATAGTGTATATAGAGGGTCCCCCGCCCGTATACAGCGGACGCCAGGGACCTCGCATTAGCTCTGACAGCAAAGGACACGGTCCTCAGTTACATAACGCATGGGTTCTCACCGTCCTTGGATGACGCAAGAACTAAAGGGACTCCCTTATACGAGGCCTGGCGGCTTTACGAGCTCCGATTCCATGCAGCCTGTGCTTTCAAGGACCTGACCGGTTTGGTGACACACAGGCGTGTACTAAAATAGACGAGGACGCTGCCCTGAATCCTAGATTAAACCTTCCCTATGATATTAAAGGAACAGTACACCTGCCGTGGCTCCCTGTTATCCGCCAGTAGTATTTACCTCCTCCATCGGTGCATTTCCCCTTTAAGTTATGTTATAATGCGGATCCCACTCCGGCTCCTGCAGTGCCACCTTGTGGCAGATACTGCTCCCTGCGGCCTCGTGTATTGAGAATTAGCAGATTATATTAATTATTTAGGCTTCTAATTACAGGGCGAGCGGAAAATGTACCGCCATACACACGCACTTACCTCTCCTGAAACTCCTCGCTAGCAAAAGCTGTTGTTGTTTCCAGCCGTCGGAGAACTAGAAGTCCCAGCGCGCCCCGCAACAGATGGCGAGACGTAAATTACCTAAACCTGGCGTAATGGATGGAACGGCCCCCGGCTATAATTTTCTAGATGTGGAAGGCTCTACGCGATAGATTATGGTTAATGTGATTGTAGTGGTGCCCGGCTCGGGGGACGCGGCTGCAGCATTAAAGATTCATGCAGAGCGGTTTTATTGTGCTCGTTCTCTCCTGCGCCCGGGGGGTCCGTGCCGGCGTTAATTGCTTCCATCCAATAGTACAGACGGACCTCGTTGGAGAAGACGTCTCGCTCCGAACAGGCCCTACGTGCCGACAGTTATCCACACTATGGCGTAAATCACTAGATATAGTGATAGATCGTGTCCAGCGGCGCTTGCTTTACTGCTGCTGATTGGTATTGGGGTTTATACTCCAGTCACATTCAAAGCTGTGATCCCTATGGACAGCAGGTGAGCTTCTATATTGTGCTGCATACTGCTGCCTTTTTCTCAGGTGCCACTGCTAGCTTAAAGGGGTACTCTTATTTTATTAAAGGGGTTGTCCAGGATCCGAAAAACATGGCTGCTTCGGCAGCATCACACCTGTGTATTACTGCTCAGCTCCATCGAAGTGAAGGCGGCTGATCTGCAGTACCACACACAGCCTGTGGACAGAGGAGGTGCAGCTTTTTGGAACAGCCATATTTTACTGATCTTGGACATCTCCTTTTAAAGAAGAACTCCCGCAAAAAATTTTATTCTCTGACCTGTTAGAAAGGTGCATGATACAATCTGTAGTGAATGTAATCTTCTCATCAGAGAATGTAATTGTGAGTTATCTCCTCTCTTCTTATTGTAGCTGGGTCATGTGACCAACTCCCTGACCTCCAACTGACCCTGGACAGGAAGCCAGTTACTGCTCTATTCATTCCTATGAGACTGAGAGTGAGGCTCCCATAGGAATACATAGAGAATTAGACTTCCTGTCCACACATAAGGTGCTGTGTGAGTTGGTGAGTCTGATTGCTGGTCACATGACACAGATAAGAAACTTCAGGATTATATAAGTCAAAAATACAGACACTGGTAAGAAAATGACATTCACTACAGATTACATCATGTACATTTCTAGCAGGACATGGAATAAAATTTTTGGCGGGAGTTCTTCTTTAACCACCTAATTGTTTTGCCAGAGTCCAGCTCGGGCAGTGTGAAAAGTAGCTAACTGGAGGGGGGAGGGCTGCTTTAGATGCTGTTACCTCTTGAATGGTAGCAGCTAGAAACATGCAACTGATCTTGTATGAAAGCTGACAGTCCAGGCTTTCATACAAGACCAAACAACAAAACGAAGGTCCAAGCAACAGAGGAGAAATCACTGTTAGAAATCAAGTCGGGAATGATCCCTGGTAAAACCTGTTTTCAGCTGCATTCACAGCATCCCGATTTCTATCAGTGATATCTTCCTCTGTCCTGAAGATATTGCTGTCATTTTGGTATTGTCTGAAAGCTTGGAATGTCTGCTTTTAAACAAGACCAGTTGCATCTTTCTAGAGGTAGCAGCATCTAAAGCAGCCCTCCCCACTCCAGTTAGCTACTTTTCCCACTGCTGAAGCTCCACTCTGGCAAAACAGTTAGGGGGTTAAAGGGACTTTCCAGGCTCCTGATATTGATCATCTATCTGGTCTGACACTGATCGGGTCGGACATCGATATCAGGAGACTGGAAAACCCCCTTAAAGTAGGAGGGTATGGAGGATTGGTAGGAGTTCCACCTCTGAGTCCCCGCCGCCTGGGGTTGTGCTGCATCCTTTTCTACGTTCTCCCTCCGCAGCAGCGCTCCCGGCTGTTGACTGTGAAGCCCCATCCACTTGTATAGAGCCGGCGCCGTCATGCAGGGGCCGCCGCAACGAATCAGCACCGCCCCCTGGGATTGATGGGGGATCCCCTCACTGTATAAGATGTAAGAGCTGAAAGCTACATCTCCCACAATGCACCATGGCGCCCTGGGCCCGATGTGCCGTACACAGTATTTGGGTAATTGCATAAATGACAATTTCCTTTCCTTATTTGCAAGCGCACATGATTGCGGCACGTGATGGTAGATGTCAGTGACTTGGAGGTCGGCTGGTGCAGGGTATATACACATATAGTCTGCCACTAGGGGGAGCTCTTCTTAGACCCGGGCGCCATTCTTTTGCTGCCTCGTTTTCTGGCAGTGCAGTAAAGCGTGGTGCTAGAACTAGAGCTGACCAGGCTCCTCGTGGTTCGCAACGTCGGCCTCTCACGCGCCTGTGACGTCCTCGGCAGTACAGCGTTCCTGGGGGGGAGGGTAAACGTTCACGTCTGTCTCACGCTACAGTCACCGCGTCTTATCTCAGATCTTGGATTCCCCTTCTGCCGGTGACGCGTCGAGTGAGTCTCATCTGGAGAGACGCCACCTTGCTCCGTTATTACAGAGCCTGCGGGGTGGGGGTGTCTCACGGTGCCCGCCGTGGGCATCGCGATCCGCAGTCTCTGCAGTGACTAATCCTCCGGAGCCTACACTCATCGAGGGCAGGGGATGAGTCGATTCCAGGAACGTGACGTCGGGGGGCCTCGATTTGTCAGGGCGCACCTGGGTACGATGGAACGGCTCCAGGATTCAAACCGGTAAACACGGCGGTTGTGGTCTTTACGGATTTTGGCATTGCCCAGGAGAGCGCGCTCCTCGCACGCCCCCCTTCTGTCACGATATTGTGTACAATGCTACAACGTAGGCGTACTACGGCACCTGTAGACGGCTGTGCGCTGGGGAGTTGCTACTCATGCAGTTGCCTGGTTATGTGCTGCGTTCTGCACCGGGAACACCTATCCTATTGATATATTAATGGCTGCCCACGAAGATGCTGCGCGCGGTGATTGGCTGCCGCCCAGTTGCAGTGTGCGTGGGATGAGAGGAGGCTTCCCTGCTTCTCCCCAGTCTGAGCTCACATCGAGCGCTCCTCGCTGCCTGTGCCTTATCCCCCCGCCGCCTTCTGTCACCGGAGCCGCTCTTCCCGGCAGTATGAAAGCCAATTACCTGGTGTTTACAGAGTGGCTGTGCGCCCTGTGGGCGCTGGGCAGCGGCTACCACCTGCACCATAGGGAGCCGGGGCATCCACACCACGGAGGTGAGTACGTGCGGACATGCTGTGACGTACGGGGGGGCACTTTTTTTTATTTTGTTTAATGTTTTGAGCTTTTCTAGCTTCTGCTTTATGTAGTCTGAGGCGCTAGTAGGGACCCCTGATATCTGCGCTGTTGTGTCGTATGACAGAAGCCCACCGGACTCTATTACCGCCATATGAGTGATCCACCAGAGCGGGACGGTGGAGGCAAGAACGTCAGTGTGAACGAGAGCGTAGCCAGTGAAGAGGATATGTCTTTACTTTCCAGTGGGGGGGTCCCAGCCCTGGACGCGGGGGTTTATGGGGGGTCCCAGCCCTGGACGCGGGGGTTTTATGGGGGGGTCCCAGCCCTGGACGCGGGGGTTTTGTGGGGGGGTCCCAGCCCTGGACGCGGGGGTTTGTGGGGGGGTCCCAGCCCTGGACTCGGGGGTTTTGTGGGGGGGTCCCAGCCCTGGACTCGGGGGTTTTGTGGGGGGGGTCCCAGCCCTGGACTCGGGGGTTTTGGTGGGGGGTCCAGCCCTGGACTCGGGGGTTTGTGGGGGGTCCCAGCCCTGGACTCGGGGGTTTTGTGGGGGGTCCCAGCCCTGAACGCGTGGGTTTTGTGGGGGGGTCCCAGCCCTGGACTCGGGGGTTTTGTGGGGGGTCCCAGCCCTGGACTCGGGGGTTTTGTGGGGGGGTCCAGCCCTGGACTCGGGGGTTTTGTGGGGGGGTCCCAGCCCTGGACTCGGGGGTTTTGTGGGGGGGTCCCAGCCTGGACTCGGGGGTTTGTGGGGGGGGTCCCAGCCCTGGACTCGGGGGTTTTTGTGGGGGGGTCCCAGCCCTGGACGCGGGGGTTTTTGTGGTGGCCTCCCTGGGGGGGCTGCGCGCACTGTTTGCATTCACACGTGTTGTGCTGTCACTGGTCTGCGGGGACCTCCATATATACAAGCCCCCCCCCAATGATTTGTGGTTCCCAGATGTCGGTGTTTTTTGGAAATTTCCCCGCATCGACAGGAGCAGCCTTTATCCTGTGCGAAACAGCAGATACCAGAGGACAATAACCCGACGGGTGTCGTCTGTGTTTGGGGCATTTACTTCTAGCCCAAAAGTAATGGCCAACCCTGGGGAGATGGCGCAAGCCCCCCCCCCCCCCCCGACCCTGTGGTGACAGCCCCCCCCTCCCGACCCTGTGGTGACAGCCCCCCCCCCCCTCCCGACCCTGTGGTGACGGCGCCCCGACCCTGTGGTAACAGCCTCCCCCCCCCCCCGACCCTGTGGTAAACAGCCTCCCCCCCCGACCCTGTGGTAAACAGCCTCCCCCCCCCCCAACCCTGTGGTGACAGCCCCCCCCCCCTCCCGACCCTGTGGTGACGGCACCCCGACCCTGTGGTAACAGCCTCCCCCCCCCCCAACCCTGTGGTAACAGCCTCCCCCCTCCCGACCCTGTGGTGACAGCCCCCCCCCCTCCCGACCCTGTGGTGACGGCACCCCGACCCTGTGGTAACAGCCTCCCCCCCCCCCCCCCCCCCGACCCTGTGGTTACAGCCCCCCCCCCCGACCCTGTGGTGACAGCCCCCCCCCCCCCGACCCTGTGGTGACAGCCCCCCCCCCCCTCCCGACCCTGTGGTGACGGCGCCCCGACCCTGTGGTAACAGCCTCCCCCCCCCCCCCCGACCCTGTGGTAACAGCCTCCCCCCCCCCCGACCCTGTGGTAACAGCCTCCCCCCCCCCCCGACCCTGTGGTAACAGCCTCCCCCCCCCAACCCTGTTGGTGACAGCCCCCCCCCCCTCCCGACCCTGTGGTGACGGCACCCGACCCTGTGGTAACAGCCTCCCCCCCCCCAACCTGTGGAACAGCCTCCCCCCCTCCCGACCCTTGTGGTGACAGCCCCCCCCCCTTCCCGACCCTGTGGTGACGGCACCCCGACCCTGTGGTAACAGCCTCCCCCCCCCGACCCTGTGGTTAACAGCCTCCCCCCCCCCCCAACCCTGTGGTAACAGCCTCCCCCCTCCCCGACCCTGTGGTAACAGCTCCCCCCTCCCCGACCCTGTGGTGACAGCCTCCCCAAAACCCCTGCCCCTTGTATCTCTATTGATTGTAGTTCCCTCTGTTGACCACTAGGGGGCGCTGCACTGCTTTAAAAGGGACACATTAACAAACCTCTGTGCATCTTTCATCTCCTCTTCTCTTTTCCCTTCTGTCAGATCTGTGCTTGCTGTCAGTGAATGGAAACATTCCCTTTTTTTGTGATCTAATATCTGCTATACTATTTCCAGTCCAGACCAACTGACCAGATTCGGGGCTGCTGAGAGGTTAGGAAGACTGCTTAAACTGTGACACTGTGACAAAACCTCAGTTGTAAGAATAATTTGCTTGGTTACACAAAGCGTATAAACTGGGAGATCCCTTTAAGACCCCCTAATAGTTACATAACATTTAGTTAAAGGGGTCCTCTGGGCTGCAGATATCCTCCGGATGGGTCATCAGTATCGGATCGACGGGGGTCCGACACCTGGGACCCCTCTGCCGATCAGCTGTATTTTGCAGCGCTGGAGGCAGACAGCGCCATGCCGTGTAGTGGCCGTGACGGGTACTGCAGCTCAGCTTCCATTCACGTGAATGCCAGAAACGATGCCACGGTCGCCCCAGAACGGCTGATGGGTGCGGGTGACGGGCATCGGACTCCCGCCAGTCTGATATTGATGCATCAACTGGACGACCCCTTTAATTCAACACAGTTGGCACTTAATTTGGGTGCCTTTAGTGAATATTAACCCCTTAATGATGTCACGGTTTGGATCTCGATGCCTTGGGGCGTCATTACTTTTGCAGCAGACGTATGATCCCTTTTTTGGGTTCTCGCCCATACGGTGTACCTGGTGTATATGCCCCCCCCATCTCTTTCGGCAGGTCGGGCCGTCTGCGTGGGGTCGGTAAATACAGATTGTGTATTAGGTGTCTGGAGAGAGGTGACAAATGCTTATCCTTTGATCAGACAAACACCTCACCTGAGGCCGCGGCCATTGTGTCCTCCTCATTATCTAGACCTCTGGGCGAGGGGCCAGGCTCTGTGGGAGGCCGCTCATGGAACCTGCCCTGTGCGGACGGCCCTATTATATCTGCTCCTGGGAAAGCTGGGTGTGGATGGCAGGTCCTGTAGTGTCCTGTGGCTGTAATAGATGTAAAAGATACCGCATATACAGTATGATGATATAGTCCGCTGTCCACGGCACTCAGGACTCTAGGAAAGCGCTGCGCTGAAATACTGGCCATATTGTTTTCCACTCAGCTTTACTGGAGTCCAGAATGGAGTATTTACTCATATATGTAGCGGTAATAGATTTATCTCTATATAGCGGTATTAGATGTATCACTATGTTGCCATAATTGCGGTAATAGATGTATCACTATATAGCGGTAATAGATGTATCACTATGTTGCGGTATTAGATGTATCACTATGTTGCGGTATTAGATGTATCACTATGTTGCGGTATTAGATGTATCACTATGTTGCAGTATTAGATGTATCACTATGTAGCGGTATTAGATGTATCACTATGTGGCAGTAATAGATGTATCACTATATAGCGGTATAGATGTATCACTATGTTGCGGCATTAGATGTATCACTATGTTGCGGTATTAGATGTATCACTATGTTGCGGTATTAGATGTATCACTATGTTGCGGTATTAGATGTATCACTATGTTGCGTATTTAGATGTATCACTATGTTGCGGTATTAGATGTATCACTATGTTGGCAGTTTAGATGTATCACTATGTGATTATCACTATGTTGCGGTATTAGATGTATCACTATGTTGCGGTATTAGATGTATCACTATGTTGCGGTATTAGATGTATCACTATGTTGCGGTATTAGATGTATCACTATGTTGCAGGTATTAGATGTATCACTATGTTGCGGTATTAGATGTATCACTATGTGGCAGTAATAGATGTATCACTATATAGCGGTAATAGATGTATCACTATGTTGCGGCATTAGATGTATCACTATGTTGCGGTATTAGATGTATCACTATGTTGCGGTATTAGATGTATCACTATGTTGCGGTATTAGATGTATCACTATGTTTATTAGATGTATCATGTTGTATTAGATGTATCACTATGTTGCAGTATTAGATGTATCACTATGTAGCGGTATTAGATGTATCACTATGTTGCGGTATTAGATGTATCACTATGTTGAGGTATTAGATGTATCACTATGTTGCAGTATTAGATGTATCACTATGTAGCGGTATTAGATGTATCACTATGTTGAGGTATTAGATGTATCACTATGTTGAGGTATTAGATGTATCACTATGTTGCGGTATTACATGTATCACTATGTTGCGGTATTACATGTATCACTATGTTGCGGTATTATCACTATGTTGCGGTATTAGATGTATCACTATGTTGCGGTATTAGATTATCACTATGTTGCTGTATTAGATGTATCACTATGTTGCGGATTAGATGTATTCTAGTGCGGTATTGTGTATCACTATGTTGCGGCATTAGATGTATCACTATGTTGCGGTATTAGAATGTATCTCTATGTTGCGGTATTAGATGTATCACTATGTGTGCGGCATTAGATGTATCACTATGTTGAGGTATAGATGTATCACTATGTTGCGGTATTAGATGTATCACTATGTTGCGGCATTAGATGTATCACTATGTTGAGGTATTAGATGTATCACTATGTTTGCGGTATTAGATGTATCATATGTTGCATATTAGATGTATCACTATGTTGCGGTATTAGATGTATCACTATGTTTGCGGTATTAGATGTATCACTATGTAGGTATTAGATGTATCATATGTTGCGGTATTAGATGTATCACTATGTTAGCGGTATTATGCATGTGATATGTTGCACTATGTTGCGGTATTACATGTATCACTATGTTGCGGTATTAGATGTATCACTATGTTGCGGTATTAGATGTATCACTATGTTGCGGTATTAGATGTATCACTATGTTGCGGTATTAGATGTATCTCTATGTTGCGGTATTAGATGTATCACTATGTTGCGCTATTAGATGTATCTCTATGTTCGGTATTAGATGTATCATAATGCGGTATTAAGATGTATCACTATGTTGCGGTATTAGATGTATCACTAATTATTGAGGTATTAGATGTATCACTATGTAGAATGTATTAGATGTATCACTATGTAGCGGTATTAGATGTATCACTATGTTGGCGGTATTAGATGTATCTCTATATTGCAGTATTAGATGTATCACTATGTTGCGGTATTAGATGTAACACATGTTGATATGATGTATCACTATGTTGATGTATCACTATGTATTAGATGTATCACTATGTATATTAGATGTTCACTATGTGCAGTATTAGATGTATCACTATGTTGAGGTATTAGATGTATCACTATGTTCGGTATTAGATGTATCACTATGTAGCGGTATTAAATGTATCACTATGTTGAGGTATTAGATGTATCACTATGTTGCGGTATTAGATGTATCACTATGTTGCGGTATTAGATGTATGTATCACTATGTTGCGGTATTAGATGTATACTAATGTTGCGGTATTAGATGTATCACTATATTGCGGGTATTAGATGTATCACATGTTGCGGTATTAGATGTATCACTATGTTGCGGTATTAATGTATCACTATGTATTGCGGTAATTAGATGTATCACTATGTTGCGGTATTAGAGTATGTATGTATCACTATGTTGCGGTATTAGATGTATCACTATGTTGCGGTATTTAGATGTATTCTATGTTGCCGGATTAGATGTATCACTATGTGCGGTATTAGATGTATCACTATGTTGCGGTATAGATGTATCACTATGTTGAGGTATTAGATGTATCACTATGTAGCTATTAGTATCACTATGTTGCGGTATTAGATGTATCACTATATTGCGGTATTAGATGTTCACTATGTTGTGGTATAGATGTATCACTATGTTGCGGTATTAGATGTATCACTATGTTGAGGTATTAGATGTATCACTATGTTGCGGTATTAGATGTATCACTATGTTGAGGTATTAGATGTATCACTATGTTGAGGTATTAGATGTATCACTATGTTGCGGTATTAGATGTATCACTATGTTGCGGTATTAGATGTATCACTATGTTGCGGTATTAGATGTATCACTATGTTGCGGTATTAGATGTATCACTATGTTGAGGTATTAGATGTATCACTATGTTGCGGTATTAGATGTATCACTATGTTGCGGTATTAGATGTATCACTATGTTGCGGTATTAGATGTATCACTATGTTGCACTATGGTATTAGATGTATCACTATGTTGCGGTATTAGATGTATCACTATGTTGAGGTATTAGATGTATCACTATGTTGCGGTATTACATGTATCACTATGTTGCGGTATTAGATGTATCACTATGTTGCGGCATTAGATGTATCACTATGCAGCGGTGAGGGATGTTTCAGTACATAATTTGACCACTAGAGGCAGCACTCGTACCCTCCGGACCCTGATTACGAGGCCTCCGCCGCCTCCTTTTGCTATTGTGTCCAAGTGAAAAGCAGAGAGAGAATAGAGAGCTGACATTTAACCACTGCCGGCCCGGACCCTTTTGGTTTGACATGTTTACAAAACACATCCCTGACGCCCCCTCCCTGCCCCCGTCTATGGGGGGCAGCCTGTTCCTCCAGCCATCTGCCTTGGTTCAGAGAACCTGTCCCTGGACTCATTACCATCTGTACAGGCTCCATGTCCACCTATTGAGCCGGAGGAAAGAGGCTTGTTTGCTGAGTTTTGGGGATGGAGGTGTGATGTGTTAACGAAGGCCGGACCCCCGCGGCTTCTGGGGCCAGATATCGCCATCGTCCCAAATATACAAAACTAATTGCTTCATGGCTCCAATATTGTCAGCAACGCATTAACATCTGAGAGCAATCAGCGAGCGGAGGCAGCCATGTCAGCCGAGCGGGGCAACTAGGTGGGGCAGGGGGGCAAGCAAGGTAATATATGGGACAATGAGGCACTATATGGGGGAGGGGGGTATGGCTTGGGGCGGCGGGGCACTACGTGGGGCAGAAGGGCACGGCCTGGGACGGTGGGGCAGAGGGGCACTATGTGGGGGGCGACGGGGGCACTATGTGGGGGGCGACGGGGCACTATGTGGGGGCGACGGGGCACTATGTGGGGGGGGCGGCGGGCACTATGTGGGGGGCGGCGGGGCACTATGTGGGGGGGCGGCGGGGCACTATGTGGGGGGCGACGGGGCACTATGTGGGGCGACGGGGCACTATGTGGGGGGCGACGGGGCACTATGTGGGGGGCGACGGGGCACTATGTGGGGGGCGGTGGGGCACTATGTGGGGGGCGACGGGGGGGGCAGGGCACTATGTGGGGGGCGGCGGGGCGACTATGTGGGGGGACGGCGGGGCACTATGTGGGGGGCGAGCACTATGGGGGGGGCGACACTATGTGGGGGGGGCGGGGCACTATGTGGGGGGCGGGGGCAGTGGGGGGGCGGCGACGGGGGGGCACTATGTGGGGGGCGGGACGGGGCACTATGTGGGGGGCGACTGGGCGCGCTATGTGGGGGGCGACGGGGCAATGGGGGCACTATGTGCGGGGGCACTATGTGGGGGCGACGGGCACTATGGGGGGCGCACTATGTGGGGGGCGACGGGGCACTATGTGGGCGACGGGGGGGGCGGGGCACTATCTGGGGGGCGGGGCTATGGGGGGCGGGGGGCTATGTGGGGCGGCGGGGGCACTATGTGGGGGCGGGGGGCACTATGTGGGGGCACTATGGGGGGCGGGGGGGCACGGGCACGGGGGCGGGGGGGCACTATGGGGGCGGCGGGCTATGGCACTATGTGGGGGGCGACGGGGCACTATGTGGGGGGCGGGGCACTATGTGGGGGCGCGGGGCGGGGCACTATGTGGGCGGGGCGACGGCGGCACTATGTGGGGGGCGACGGGGCACTATCTGGGGGGGCGGGGGGGGCGACTATCGACGGGGCACTATGTGGGGGCGGCGGGGCGGCGGGGCACTATGTGGGGGGCGACGGGGCACTATGTGGGGGCGGCGGGGCACTATGTGGGGGCGACTATGGGGCGGCGGACTATGTGGGGGGCGACGGGGCACTATGTGGGGGGCGACGGGCACTATGTGGGGGGCGACGGGGCACTATGTGTGGGGGGCGACGGGGCACTATGTGGGGGGGCGGCGGGGCATATCTGGGGGCGACGGGGCACTATCTGGGGGGCGACGGGGCACTATCTGGGGGGCGACGGGGCACTATCTGGGGGGCGACGGGGCACTATCTGGGGGGCGGCGGGGGCACTATCTGGGGGGCGACGGGGCACTATCTGGGGGGCGGCGGGCACTACGTGGGGGGCGGTGGAGCACTATCTGGGGCAGGGGGGCACTGTGGGGGGCGGCGGGGCACTATGTGGGGCACTGTGGGGGGCGGCGGGGCACTATGTGGGGGGCGACGGGGCACTTACGTGGGGCACTGTGGGGGGCGGCGGGGCACTATGTGGGGGGCGACGGGCACTATGTGGGGGGGCGGCGGGGCACTTATGTGGGGGGCGACGGGGCACTATCTGGGGGGCGGCGGGGCACTATGTGGGGGGCGATGGGGCACTACGTGGGGCACTGTGGGGGGCGGTGGAGCACTATCTGGGGCAGGGGGGGCTATCCTTGGCAGGTGATCTTTCACTGAGGGCTCAGGGCTATACTTGGGGCAGTACTTGCACAGGGGTCTTTGCTCGCGGGAACGGACGTATATTTGGGGTATCAGGACGACGCCTGCGATGGGGTCTTTGATGGGGCGCTTTGTACATGGAGAGCGTTGGGGGGGTGCAGGGGTAGTATTCGGTCTGCGCTCCACCCCTGTACTCAGGACATCGGGCACCAGATACTTCACTCTGGTTAATTCCTTTCTGCATTCACTGAGACAGGAGACGCCTCGTGCCTCGCCGATATCACGGGCCCAGCCCCGGTCACCATAGGTGCCACACCAGTGCTCGGAGCTATGTGCCAGCATCTTGTGGCCAGAACAAGCTATATAATGGTTTATGGCTGCTTGCTGAGCTCCATTCACTGCTGCTCTCAGTTTTATTACCTTCCACTTCCTCTGCTCGGAGTCTCTATAACTTGTGCTCTCCACCTGCTCTGATCCCCGACTGCATCTTTGAGTCCACACATGGCGGGGGCAGGGAAGTGACAACTACTCTATGCTTATATCGTGTCCATAGCAGCGGTTGTCACTTAAAGGGGAGCTCCAGTGAGCAGGCCTGGTAACGCATCTACGTGTCTGGAGGGCAAGATGGCTGCCACTTCCCATCGTTGCAGCTGCCAGGGCATAATGGGAGTTGTAGTCTTGCAGCAGGTCGGGTGTGCGGGTGAAGAACCTCATTTCCGTGACCCCCAGTACTGGGCTCCGTCCTTTAATAACTGGGGGGCTGTGGTGGTGCGGACTGGGCCGACCCTTCCCCATGTCTTCTGTGATCTAGACCAACACATCCTGACATGCAGGTGGCACATGCGCAGGGGACCCCCCGCCCGGGGCTATTGTGGTGGTCTCTGCTGGAGAGGGTCTTCTACAATGAGGCCATTGACAGGGAGGCACGGTGACTTTTAACCCTTTCACTGGGGTCCATCTGACGGCTGACACCTTACCTATAGGCTCGGGAATGGAGGCGTGACTGACATCGTAGGGTAGTCGCGCTCTTCTTCGTTATTGGGGGTGGGGGGGTGTTCCTCTGCTCATGTCAAGGCCCCTTTAAGAAAGCCATCAGTAGTAGTAGCTGTTGGTATAACGGAGGCGTGAGGCACATAGTCCCTCCTGCCTCAGTAACCTCATCAATGCCTAAAAAACGGAACGGACATGGAAAGAAAATACGTTTACTGCTGAATCGTTACGTGTTTTCTGTTTTTTTGTTTTATATTAGATTATTTTTTTATTATTTAATTTATTATTATATTATTTTATATTATATTATTTTATATTATTTTATATTATTATATTATTTTATATTATTATATATTGTATTATTTTATATTATTGTATTATTTTATATTATTATATTATTTTATATTGTATTATTTTATATTATATTTTATTTTATATTATATTTTATTATTTTATATTATTGTATTATTTTATATTATATTTTATTTTATATTATATTTTATTATTTTATATTATATTTTATATTATTTTATATTATTATATTATTTTATATTATTATATATTGTATTTTATATTATTGTATTATTTTATATTATTGTATTATTTTATATTATTATATTATTTTATATTGTATTATTTTATATTATATTTTATTTTATATTATATTTTATTATTTTATATTATATTTTATATTATTTTATATTATTATATTATTTTATATTATTATATATTGTATTATTTTATATTATTGTATTATTTTATATTATTGTATTATATTATTATATTAAATATTTACTTTTTTTCTTTCTTGTTGCTTTGTGTTTCAGTGAAGGTGAGCGGCCCAGAAGAAGCCGTCATCGACTACCTGGCCTCCATGCTGGTGAAGCAGAACCCACCACACGCAGAATTTGCACAAGGTCGGTGACGTGTCGTCATAGAAAAAATTTTAAAAAAAAACACACCAACCATCCTGATGATATCAATTCAAGATCTCGGGTTGCTATCAGAATCCGGTGTAGACAGTCCTGCTCAGAAACTTCCGTGCCCCCCAGGATCACTATTTCAGGTCATGTGTAAATCCGTGGACGCTGACTGGTCCCCCCCCCTATAATACTGATGGCCTGCAGGGTTAGTGACGCCATTCATCTCTATGGGACAGCTGCAGAACGCTGTATTACAGAGATGGACGGATCCGGTCTGATAGGGTAATGGGACCCCATGTTCTTGGCATTGGTGGGGGCTCCAGTGGTTGGACCCCCCCGCGATCAGCTTGTTATCCCCTAGCCTGTAGATAGGGGATACGTTTTAAGCTTGCACAACCCCTATAACGGTGACAGGGTATTGTGCCCATCGGCCTTCAGAGAACAACTCTGTAGCCCTATTGAGGCTCAGGGGGCCCGTTACCTACGTGCATAGAAGAAGGATGAGGAATATCAGGACAATAAGATATCAAGTCATGATGCAGTTCAGAGCGACTCCCTCGGGGAAGCCGGGCAGAGCGTTTACCCCTCACTGTGAAGAAGCACTTATTCCTCTGCTCGGGGCTGGAACCCCCAGTGATCATGAAAATGGAGGTCCCGGAGTTCCCTACTAGAATGCCTAACCACCGCTCCTTCTATGGGGGATACCATATCCTTCTATCGGGGGTCGTCATGCGCATCATAGGGACTTCCAGGACCACTGTTTTCATGATCGCGGGGGGTCCCATTGGTCAGGCACATATAGGGGCGATCGGCGACGTCTCCAAATCTCCTCAATTCCTTTCTCTTTAATCTCCGCAGTGAACGCCACAACATCCCAGGCTCCGCCGCCTCCCGATCCACCGGTGGGAAAAGGACCATCAGGACGAAGTGACATACCGGGGGCGCCCAGAACAACCACGCGACCTCCCAACGATGCCGTGCTGCTAGGTACGACTTTCCAGGAAAGCTGGGTGGCAAACAATATGGCTGCCATTGCCGCTCCCAGATAGGACTCCTGAGGATATATACATATATATATATATTACCACTGGTCACTGGTGGGTTTCCACTCAGAGACCCCTCCCCCCCCCCCCACAACACGCGTTGAACTTGCTGGATGAAGGACCCGGGAAGCGTTCAGTGCTCTTTTCATGGGTCATTATAAAGGCCTCGTTAATCCGTCTTCAAACAGCCATTGAGCCCCCTCTGCATAACCTTGCCTGTTTTGTTCAAGTTTCCAGTCAAAGGCAGAGACCCCAGGAGAGGATGAGAGGGACAAAAGAGCAATTAAGTCCGGGAAGAGCCAGGATGGCCGCCGGAGCGGAGGACAATAGCCCCAGCGGAGAGCCCATTGCCGCTCACCGCGGGGCCTCAGTCCCTCTCCCCTTTAGTTCTACAATAAAAGCCACCCGACAACATTATCTAATGACGGCTCAATTTACACCGCACGTAACGGACCATCCGGCGTCCAATATGGCTGCCGTCACGACGTCCAGCTTTCCTCGGGGGCTCGAATGTCATATCTGCCCTGAGGGGCTGCAGGAATTAGTTGGTTGCTTTGGGTTTTGTTGGCAATGGGTGGGTATTAACCTTTTACTCTCCGTGTCCCTGCAGGTGTGGTGGTGGCCTGTGCGGTTGCCGGTCTCCTGGCTTTGATTGTCGCGGGCACGTGCTGGTGCAGGTAATCTAACCGCTGCTGATTAAGCAGCCAGTGCGATCATTCTTTATTGGGGCTCATTCACACGACCGCATGAATGAATTCGCATGTGTTCCGCAATTTTGCGGAACTCATTTCAATGGGTCCACGCACCATGTGAGAAAAGACAGAGCTTGTCCTAGTCTTGTCTGCAGTTGCGGACAAGGATAGGCATTTTCCATTAGGGTCTGCAAATTCCGGAACGCACACAGCCAGCATCTACGTTTTGCGCATCCGCAAAGCACTGCGGCCGTCTGAATGAGCCCTTATTGTGTGAAATAATGTTTCCCTAGGTGAAGCTGGGTTTACACGGCCCGATGTTCAGGAAGGATCCTGTTCCTGTAATCTTCCCGTCTGAAGCTGCGGCAGATCTCCCGATGAACGAGCGATACGCTTGTTGATGGGGTGAAATGCTCTGCAGACAGCTCGGTCTATGTCCAAGCAGCGCTCTGCTGCCGCCCAGGAGCATTGGTTTTGTATGGAGACAAGTGATAGCAGCAGCCGCCATCGCTCGTCCTCAGACTGCAGGAGGGAGAGCTGCATGGAAATGCGGAGCTTCACCTCCACTTAGCGAGCAGCCGACTGTCTGGAAGGAAAGCTCTCCTCTCGGCAATCGGCTGCTCCTTGCAGCACCTAAATGCTCCTTTAGTCTTCCCTATCGGGGACTTGCTTGTCCAGCAGTTCTCTAAAGGTGGGCGCGCAGATTAATCTAACGTTGGACATTGGAACGACCGCAGTGTCCAATATGAACTGGTGTAAGTATGGCTGCATCAGCGTAACCAGATGCATTACAGGGTGTCAGGCTGATGTCACGCACAGGAACCAGTACTCCAGTATTAATTCTCAGTATTTATTCCTTCCTAGGATGCGTAAGGAGATAAAGCTGGCAGAACGGACAGACTACCCGGCATACAAGCAGTCTCCTCCTCCGCCATATGAGAAGACGTCGGTACGTCACAGAGCACAACACCCGTCCTCTCCTGTCATGTTATATCTGTTTCTGGGAAAGCTGGGTGACGTTATGGCTGCTATTAAAGGGGTTGTCCCAACTCATACAATGGGGGCATATGTCCCCATTGTCTTATAGGTGCAGGTCCCACCGCTGGGACCCTCACCTATATCGAGATCGGAGCGGGGAGCACTGTGGCTGGAGGACCCCGGATTTCCCAGGGTCCGTCCACCACCAAGCGCTGATCCCATAGAAGTGAATGGGAGCACACCGCTCATGCGCGGCCCCCGCTCCCATTCATTTCTATGGGGCAGACGGAAATGGCCGTGCCAGCGCTCGTCTATTTTCGCCGGCCCCATAGAAAATGAATGGAGGGCGGCTACGCATGCGCAGTGCACCCTCCTTCACTTTGGGGGGGCTCCGTTCTCGATATGGGTGCAGGACCTGCACCTATAAGACAATGGGGGCACATCCTAGCGATATGCCCCCATTGTCTGAGATGGGAAAAACCCCTTTAACATGTTGTCATCCGCTGTGTCGCCATTTAACAAGGCGGATCTGCCGTTCAGAAATGCAGGAAAGCTGGGTGCGGGACTGCTCTGGACGGAAGGACGACTGGGTGCCGTCTGCGTTTCTTTTTCTTATTCGTTTTTTCTTCTTGCTTTCAGCCCGGCGATAAGAAATTGGCACAAAATGCCCAAATGTATCACTACCAACACCAGAAGCAGCAGATGATCTCGATGGAGAAGTGAGTTCTACTGTAATAACGTGGACGCAGTGGGTGTGGCCTGTAGTCATGTGACACATAAATTAATTTTTCTTTTTTTTTTTTTTAAGAAATAAAGATGAGCTGAAACACCCGGATTCTGCCGTCACGTCGGACGAGGAGAACGAGGATGGAGACTTCACGGTATACGAGTGCCCAGGATTAGCCCCAGTAAGTACACTCGCTGGTCATTAAAGGGACATACACTGCAAAATCCGATTCCGAATGGCGAATCTAGTGACGTCCGTGATCCTGCTTTGCCATTTGTGACTCTGAAAAGCTGGTCCACTTCCCTTATTAGAGACGTATCTTCACCCATATGTAATGGGGCTGTCCACTTCTTTATCAGTGATGGCTTATCCTCAAGATGGGCCACCACTGACTGATCGGCGGGGGTCCAACACCCCGCACCCCCGCTGATCATCAGTTCTGCAGCAGCTTTGGCGTGAACTCCACAGCTCTATACAAGTGGTGAGGTGTGATGGTGATGATAGTGATAGGCCGTCACTTGTATAGGAGCGGACAGTTTCTTTAAAGGGTTAATCAGGGTTTTTGATATTGATGGCCTAACCTCAGGATAGGTCATTAGTATCAGATCAGTGGGGGTCTGGTGGGCACCCCCACCGATCAGCTGTTTGAAGAGACCGCGGCATTCCCTGAGTGACGTCACCGTACTTCAGTCACATGACCTAGGCGCACCTCATTCCCATTCATGTGAGCTGCAATGGACGAAACTGTGCTAAGGAGGCTGCACTGGAGCTTAAAGGGGCTGTGTCACTTTAGCAAGTAGCATTTATTACGTAGAGAAAGTTAATACAAGACACTTACTAATGTATTGTGATTCTCCATATTGCTTCCTTTGCTGGCTGGATTCATTTTTCCATCATATGATACGCTGCTCGTTTCCAGGGGTTACGACCACCCTGCAATCCATCAGTGGTGGTCGTGCTTGCACACTATAGAAAAAAGCACCAGACTATATGCGCTCCCACAACAGTCCTGGCCGCCAGCAAGGCTAGCACTTTTTCCAATAATGTACAAGCACGACCACCAGCGATGGAATGCAGAGTGGTCATAACCATGAAAACGAGCAATGTGATGTATAAAATGAATCCAGCCAGCAAAGGAAGCAATATGGAGAATCACAATACATTAGTAAGTGCCTTGTATTAACTTTCTCTACATGAAAAATGCCACTTTCTGAAGTGAGAGGACCCCTTTAAGTGAGCACGGCGGCTTCTTCAAACAGCTGATCAGTTGGGGTGCAGAAAGTTGGACCCCCGCCGATCCGATAGACCAGATTTTAGGAAAGGCAATCGATCCCAGATATCCCCTTTTAAGGACTATGCAAGGGCGTGTGTCCAGTGAGACGCAGGCTATATGTATAGGATTCAGGGATGTAGTCCAGGGACCCCGGCAGGGAAGGCTTGTTAATAGGGGTTGTAATCCTGTTTGACAGCAGCGGTCCTCCAGGACTGAGTGTGATGGAAGCACATGACTTCACGTAGGGGGTCATCCTCTGCCAGGACACGTACATGTAATCCCTTCCTCCAAGAGATCAGGTCGGAGCCCCTGGAGGAGGGGGCTATCAAGATACAGACTAAATGGGTAGAAGTAGAAATTTTAAAATTTAGCTAGCTTGTATCCCTTACATCCATCTCAGCAGGAGCCATTTCCAATGCGCCAAAGCCATGTGTAGTGGACGTGAAAGTCGTAATGAATGGCTCACCCGTCCATTATCACCGCTCCTATATGTTGTGAGAATCCCCTGCGCTGCCTATTGGTTTGGTGGCGTAGCCGTCACCGTATAATTATACAATTTGCCAGTGGGCGTAGCGTGCGATATTATACAGCCCTCATAATATTACATTACGGGATAAAAGCTCCGCCATCCCCGCTGCTTGTTTGCAAGCTGCCCCAGTATGATAGATCCTTTCAGAAAACAATGCCGCCATTGATTAGCCTAGTTACAAGGTAAAGTGTTACAGACACAAAGGCTCCGCAGGGGCTCCCAGTGAAAGCTTTCAATGTGCGGCTCTGACGGCCGGGGCTCGGGTGAAGCCTGTCACAGGCTCTTTGCTGTTTTGTCCTCGGGATTAGCTACCAGTTCCTGTTCTTGCCCCTCTGTTTAACATATGCTCTGTTCGTCTGCGCCGTCTCCAGCAGAAGCATGCTGTTAACGTTTACAGAGGTTGCAACAGGGACTGACCCCCTCGACCCTTTAGAGGGGTATTCCCTTCATAGACAATGGGGGCATATCGCTAGGATATGACCCCATTGTCTCGTGGGTGCGGGTCCCACCTATATCCAGAACGGAGTGGACAGCACTCACCCTGGGTTTACTGGGATCCGGCCACCACCAGGCGCAGCTCCCCGCTGCTCCCATAGAAATGAATGGGAGAGCACTGCGCATGCGCGGCCACCGCTCCCATTCATTTCTATGGAGCCGACGGAAATAGCCGAGTCGGTGCTCCCATAGAAATGAATGGGAGAGCACTGCGCATGCGCGGCCACTGCTCCCATTCATTTCTATGGAGCCGACGGAAATAGCCGAGTCGGTGCTCCCATAGAAATGAATGGGAGAGCACTGCGCATGCGCGGCCACCGCTCCCATTCATTTCTATGGAGCCAACGGAAATAGCCGAGTCGGTGCTCCCATAGAAATGAAAGGGAGAGCACTGCGCATGCGCGGCCACCGCTCCCATTCATTTCTATGGAGCCGACGGAAATAGTCGAGTCAGTGCTCCCATAGAAATGAATGGGAGAGCACTGCGCATGCGCGGCCACCGCTCCCATTCATTTCTATGGAGCCAACGGAAATAGCCGAGTCGGTGCTCCCATAGAAATGAATGGAGGGCAGCTGCGTATGCGCAGTGCGCCCTCCGTTCATTCCCCCGCTCCATTTTCAATATAGGTGTGGGTCCCAGAGGTGGAACCTGCACCTATGAGAGGCATATCCTAGCAATATGCCCCCCATTGTCTGAGATGGGAATACCCCTTTAAGGAGGGCGCTGCCAGGGGGAAATCCTATATGGGGTGCAGTAGGTACTGGACCTTCAACCCCATAGGTCCCATTACTGTAGGATACAATGGCAGTACAATAGGGAGGCAGAGCTGCGGAGGGAGCGGTAAGAACTGACCGCCGTGCCATGAGAAGCCCGTAGTTACAGGTGGGGGCATGGTTGGTGCAAAGGATGCAGAAGGGCACGGACTCGGAATAAGCGGACGGTGCCAGTGGCCTAGCAGTAGAGGTCCCAGTTGCATCCAGGTCCTAAGAGCCCGTCTTAGGGTGCATTCACACAACCGTATAAATGGATCCGCATCCGTCCGCATGTCCTATTCTTGTCCGCAACTGTGGAACGCACACGGACGGTTTCTGTGTATTACGGATCCGCAATCTGTGGACTGCAAAACACTTCCGGTCGTGTGAATGCGCCCTTGTTCACACACTGAGAGCCCCCCATCTGCATCCTCATGCCCACGTATAGAACGTGGATAGATTTTGTACTCCGCTTCCCAGGTGATACCCGACAGCCCCTGACTCTGTTTTCTTTTTCAGACCGGCGAAATGGAGGTGAAGAACCCGCTCTTTGACGACTCCTCCCTGCACCACCCGACCAACGGCCCGCATTAGAAACCTCCTCCTGCAGACTCGTATCCAAACCAAACCCAGTTCCGGAAAAAAAAAAAAAATTGCTCAAGACGTGAACCAAACCATTATTATTATTTTTTTTTTTTTAACATTTTGCAAAAAGACTATTTTCCGATTTTCCGCCATCCCTCTCCGCTCCGCTCCGGGGACGAAAGCAAGACTGTTAAGCCAGCGACGACACGTCGTCCGGATACGCCGACCACTGTCTATTTTTTCAGCTTTCATTTCAATCTTCTCTGAGGAACGCGGGAGCCGTCACGGCAGCGAGCAAGAGAAGATGAGGCCACCTCGGACTAGAACTGTATGTTCCTATAAGTGCACAGAGCCAGTCTGCAGCTCGTCAGCTTCTCATTCATATCAGTTCTCTTGTCCGGAGCTCAAGAAGATGATTGTTACTTCCCTGATTAACATTTGCACTTTTATAAGCATAATGTTCTGTAACCCTATAGATATCTACCTTGTATCCGTTACTCGCCCGGCATTTAAAGCCATACTCCCTTCATGGTTTACGTCGCTGTCTATTTTGTCCATAAAATAGGCCAAACGGGAAGAAGAATTAAAAAATGATATATTTGGTAGAAGAATGATAATTCTAGGCCTTAATGGTGTAATCTGCTTTAAAGGGGCGGCTCCGCTCTCTTCTGACTGCCTGGTCCCTTGGATACGACCCGTGCAGTTATGTCAGGATATAGCAATGCGGAAACGTGTGCTCTGACCTCACATACGTGTGCGTGTATCTGTGTGGGGCGTGTACTAGGGGAGCATGTGAAGTTGTGCTGCCCCTTTACGGTTCAGTGTGTCAGGCTACAGAGGCTCTGACCATAAACATTAGATGAAAAAGGCCAATTTTGCTTGGATCTGCCGATTCTCTAATGTGTATGAGGGGGCCGTGACTCTCCCAGTGTCAGGGGGATGCCGTGACTCTCCCAGTGTCGGGGGGATGCCGTGACTCTCCCAGTGTCGGGGGGATGCCGTGACTCTCCCAGTGTCGGGGGATGCCGTGACTCTCCCAGTGTCGGGGGGATGCCGTGACTCTCCCAGTGTCGGGGGATGCCGTGACTCTCCCAGTGTCGGGGGGGATGCCGTGACTCTCCCAGTGTCGGGGGGATGCCGTGACTCTCCCAGTGTCGGGGGGGGTAAGGGGAGTGCCGTGACTCTCCCGGTGTCGGGGGGATGCCGTGACTCTCCCAGTGTTGGGGGGATGCCGTGACTCTCCCAGTGTCGGGGGGGTAAGGGGAGTGCTGTGACTCTCCCGGTGTCGGGGGGATGCCGTGACTCTCCCAGTGTCGGGGGGATGCCGTGACTCTCCCAGTGTCGGGGGGGTAAGGGGAGTGCTGTGACTCTCCCGGTGTCGGGGGGATGCCGTGACTCTCCCAGTGTCGGGGGGATGCCGTGACTCTCCCAGTGTCGGGGGGGTAAGGGGAGTGCTGTGACTCTCCCGGTGTCGGGGGGATGCCGTGACTCTCCCCAGTGTCGGGGGGATGCCGTGACTCTCCCAGTGTCGGGGGATGCCGTGACTCTCCCAGTGGTCGGGGGATGCCGTGACTCTCCCAGTGTCGGGGGGATGCGTGACTCCCAGTGTCGGGGGGATGCTGTGACTTTTCCAGTGTCGGGGGGATGCCTTGACTTTTCCAGTGTCGGGGGGATGCCGTGACTCTCCAGTGTTGGGGGGATGCCGTGACTCTCCAGTGTCGGGGGGGGTAAGGGGAGTGCCGTGACTCTCCCGGTGTCGGGGGGATGCCGTGACTCTCCCAGTGTCGGGGGATGCCGTGACTCTCCCAGTGTCGGGGGGATGCCGTGACTCTCCCAGTGTCGGGGGGATGCCGTGACTCTCCCAGTGTCGGGGGGATGCGTGACTCTCCAGTGTCGGGGGATGCCGTGACTCTCCCAGTGTCGGGGGGATGCTGTGACTTTCCAGTGTCGGGGGATGCCTTGACTTTTCCAGTGTCGGAGGGATGCCGTGACTCTCCCAGTGTCGGGGCGATGCCGTGACTCTCCCAGTGTCGGGGCGATGCCGTGACTCCCCAGTGTCGGGGGATGCCAGTGTCGGGGGATGCCGTGACTCTCCAGTGTCGGGGGATGCCGTGACTCTCCCAGTGTCGGGGGATGCCGTGACTTTTCCAGTGTCGGGGGGATGCCTTGACTTTTCCAGTGTCGGGGGGATGCCTTGACTTTTCCAGTGTCGGGGGGATGCCGTGACTCTCCCAGTGTTGGAGGGATTGCCGTGACTCTCCCAGTGACACCTCCCAGGACACCTCCCGATCCCCCCCCGTCATCTATTATCCCAGTTTGTGCTGCCACGTGTGGGTTGGGTCTGTTCATATTGGTGCCATCCATGGAGATGACGGCTCCAGAAATGAGGTGTGATGGGCAGATATTAAAATTGGAGGCCCCCTTTAAGACCATAGACCTCTGTAGCCTGTCACTCCGATCCTGGACCGGTCCCATGCGTCCTCTGCCATACGCGTGGGCGTCGACCAAATCTAGCGCTGGTGACGAGGTTTTGTATCTGAATATAAGGTTGCTCAGCAGGGGGCGCTGTTTCTTATCCGCGTTGCACTACTTGTAGATTCCACCAATCACAGCTGAGAACGGTGACTATAATTATTATTATTATTATTATTTTTTTATTATTTTTTTTTTCTTTGCACAAATTGTAATTGTAAAATATCAGAGAATTATTCTGTGTGCGTCCGTGTCCTTCCTCCTGCAGATGCTGTTCCGCTCCTGTTTCCTTACCAATATAATTAGACGTTTTATTTATTTCGGTGCATTGGTCTCATTTCTTGCTGGGTCCGACGGGTGACAACCCCTGACGTCCACCGCCACCACCCGTCCTATGTTACACTAGTTTTGGGTATCCCACCCAACACGGTCCTAAGAGTACGATGGTTCCCCAGATTTCTCCAGCCCTCAATTTGCACATAAAAGCATGATCTGCACTGCCTGTGTCAGTCACTAACTGCTGTTCCGGCATTCTATTCATGAACCAGGAGGCTCAGGCTGAACAGATTTTTATTAGTAGGTCCGTGCCAGAGAGGAGAGAGTGTCGCCGGACATTAAATAAATTTCGCTTCCCAAACAATTTAAGGGATTGTCCTTCGGCGTTGATGGTTTCCTTTAATCCGGTGTCTGATAATCTGGGAATCTGAGGAAATGTTCCTGATTTCGGCTAGGACCTACTGACGCGCCTTGGACAGCTGCGTAGGAACGCATTGAGGTCACATGACCCACGGCCTCCATGGAGCTGCGGATTTTGGGCCCCTGAAGTGAATGGCCGTCCGATAATCCGGAATATCCGATAATCCATGACCTGTCATTTGATGCCGGATTATTGGTCTGGGGGGGGGGGAGCAATGCATTGATGTAAAGGGGTTGGGAAAAAGCCACCCTAGTCTCTGTGTATGGATAGCGCACTACAACCCTCACCATCCCCCTCTTCCAATCCTCAGCACTGAGCATCCTATGGAGACTCCATTCAATCCCGTTCTCTTAAAGTTAATTAAAGTTTTTTTGTGTTTGCTTTTTATTTTGAAACTTTGTTTCTTTTTTTTTTTTTTTTGTCCCCAAATTCTAGGAAGAGGAAACCAATTACACCTGTGATCAGCGGCATCTGCATGTGTTTCCACCTGGACCCCCCCCCCCTCCTCTCGCGCCCCCGGGGGCTTTTTTTTTTCTTTTTTTCAGTCCCCGGTGAGTCTTCTTTCACATGCTGAAATCTCTTTCCCCTCCCCAAACTCCCAACCGCACTCGCCTTGATCTCCATACCCCTACCCCGATCTTTTTGATGAGACCTTTAAAAGCATTCCTTGGGAGGACAGTGGAGGAATCTGACTCCGGGACCAGATAAATAGATCTAATATTTTCCACACCGTCCCCATATACCTTAAAGGGATCCTCTGAGGGTCTGAGTAAAGTGTATTGAAAAGCGCATACGGCTCTGGAGAGTCCCTTTAATTCCTTAAAGGGATACTCCAAGCAAAACGGATACACTGTTTTAGATCTAGAGCGGAGCCTAAAGGGGGCGGAGCATGACATTGGACACCCTAAGTGGAACTATGACTTGAAGACGTCCTCTGACTGTATAAGTAAAGTTTATTGTCCTGCGGAATCCCCCCCCCACAAAACAGTTGCACTCTGTTAGGCCTAGACCCCAGACCAGACGCCCCCAAATGGACATATACCTTTAAAGGGATCCTCTGATAGTATAAATAAAGCTTGTTGAAGAATGTACCTTGTCCTGGAGAATCCCTTTAATTTTAGGCAAAATGGATGCACTGTGTTAGGCCTAAAGGGGCGGAGCATGACACAGGAATCGGGTCATACACTGCGTAAAGGAGTGTTGCTTTAAAGGGAAATTCCAACTGTAGGTCATGAAAAAAAAAAAAAACTGGGGGCCCATGGTTTCAAGGACCCCTGTGGGACAAATTACATGCCCATTGTAATAAACATTTTTGAAACGATGAGAGTGATTGTCCATGTCGTCCCATTGGCTGGGTGGTGGACCCAAAACTTTATACGTCCTGCAGGAGTAGTCACCTACCTCATTATTACTGACATGGCCGTGGTTATTTAGAGCCCCCGAATGACCCGTCCCCTGCTCCTTGTCCGCAGGAAGGGCAGACATGTTGGTGGCCATATTGGCCGTCACCCATCTTTCCCAGACACTGATCAGTTTTCATGGAAATGGCCTTTCATTATAATAAGTGAACTCCTACTTTCACTGTTTTTGGCCATAATGGTGTCATCTCCAGTAAGTCTGTACACGAAACCCACAGGGGTCCGAGGGTGGGGCGAGGAAAACTGGACCCAAAACACTGGGGCCTCTGCTGGGGAAATGACTGCCCCCCCCCCATCTATTGTGCCCTTTCAATCAGTTTTGGGTGGGATCCCAACTACCCACAACAGATCGTCCCAATGTACAAAATGTGGTGAAACCGGCACCAACACAAGAGAGAGGGCATCCTGGGGGCAAACTACACAGCGTTGTGCAATGGGTTTTTTTTTAGTTATTTTTCTAAAAGATCAATTAAAAAAAAAAAAAGTTGCACTTTTGGGGGGGGGGGTAGAGCCGGGTGTCAGACCCCCACAGATCAGATACTGATGACCTATTTTTTTAAAGTACATTTGTAAAAATTTGCTAATTTTAACAGTAAATTTGTAAAAATTTGCTAATTTTAAAACTATATTATTAAAAATTAGCAAATAGAGATGAGCGAACGTGCTTCGTAACTATATTAATAAAAATTTGCTAATTTTAAAGGTAAATTTGTAAACATTTGCTAATTTTAAAAGTACATTTGTAAAAATTTGCTAATTTTAAAACTATATTAATAAAAATTTGCTAATTTTAAAGGTAAATTTGTAAAAATTTGCTAATTTTAACGGTAAATTTGTAAAAATTTGCTAATTTTAACGGTAAATTTGTAAAAATTTGCTAATTTTAAAACTATATTAATAAAAATTAGCAAATAGAGATGAGCGAACGTGCTCGTAACGAGCACTGTACCGTTCGGCTCCCCTGCGCTCACATGGGCGCAGGCAGCAGCTTCCGTCGGGTGAGGAGCACGGATCCGGATGGCTGCGCCCATGTGAGCGCAGGGGAGCCGAGCGGTACAGTGCTCGTTACGAGCACGTTCGCTCATCTCTATTTGCTAATTTTAAAAGTACATTTGTGAAAATTTGCTAATTTTAACGGTAAATTTGTAAAAAATTTCTAATTTTAAAACTATATTAATAGAAATTTGCTAATTTTAAAGGTAAATTTGTAAAAATTTGCTAATTTTAAAAGTACATTTGTAAAAAAATTTCTAATTTTAAAAGTAGCTGTGTCCCCTGGATGGAGCATGGTCTAAGAGTAGGATGGTTCCCTAGATTTCTCCAGCCCTCAATTTGCACATAAAAGCATGATCTGCACTGCCTGTGTCAGTCACTAACTGCTCTTCTGGCATTCTATTCATGAACCAGGCAACTCAAGTTGAACAGATTTTTAATCGGTCCATACCAGAGAAGGGAGATTGTCGCCGGACATTAAATAAATTTCACTTCCCAAACAATTTGAGGGATTGTCCATCAGCATTGATGGTTTCCTTTAATCCGACGTCTGATAATCTGGGAATCTGAGGAAATGTTTCTGATTTCGGCTAGGACCTACTTACGGCTGCAGTAAAGATGCGCCTCGGACAACTGTATAGTAACGCATTTTAAAGCAAATTTTGTAAAAATTTGTTCACTTTAAAAGTATATTTGTGAAAATTTGCTAAATTTAAAAGTACATTTGCAAAAAATTTGCTAATTTTAAAGGTAAATTTGTAAAAATTTGCTAATCTTAAAGTACATTTGTAAAAATTTGCTAATTTTAAAAGTAGCTGTGTCCCCTGGACGAAGCGTGGTCTAAAAGTACGATGGTTCCCTAGATTTCTCCAGCCCTCAATTTGCACATAAAAGCATGATCTGCACTGCCTGTGTCAGTCACTAACTGCTGTTCTGGCATTCTATTCATGAACCTGGAAACTCAGGTTGAACAGATTTTTATTCGGTCCATACCAGAGAGGGGAGATTGTCACCGGACATTAAATAAATTTCACTTCCCAAACAATTTGAGGGATTGTCCTTCAGCATTGATGGTTTCCTTTAATCCGACGTCTGATAATCTGGGATGAGGAAATGTTTCTGATTTCGGCTAGGACCTACTTACGGCTGCAGTAAAGATGCACCTCGGACAACTGTAGGAACGCATTTTAGAGCTAAATTTGTAAGAATTTGCTAATTTTAAAAAGTACATTTGTGAAAATTTGCTAATTTTTAAAAGTACATTTTGTTAAAAAAAATCTCTAATTTTAAAAGTACATTTCTAAAAAATGTAATGGTAATTTTTTTAAAAAAATTACACATTTTAAAGGTAATTTTAAAAATGTATTTTAAGGGAAATTTTAAACATGCTAATTTTAAAGGTAAAGTTTGAAAATTGCTAATTTTAAAGGTAAATTTTACAAAATGCAAATTGTAAAGGTAAATTTAAAAAAAATGCAATTGTAAAGGTAAATTTAACAAAAAAAACATTTCATTTTTTTTTTAATTTCAAGAAAATGTAGCCAAATCAAATCGCACTTCTGGTGGGATGGGAAATGTATTGTCTGGGGGAGTCTAGACTGGTCAGACCCTTGAGCTGGTGGGAAAAGTCAAAAATTGCTTATCCCCAGGTAGAACCACCAGTGTGGTGCAGACCTACCCCACCTCACCCCACAATGTGGAGGATTTTTAGGGAGCGGTGGGGTGTTAGGTCCAGAATTGGGGATACAGTACATGGATGAAGAGTCAATGGCCCAGCAGGTTCAAAGTCACAGGTTTAGTGTCTTGTCTTCAGCCCTGAATGGACGGAGCTCCTGGAATGCGGAGAATCTAGTTTAAAGCAGTTTTGTCCCTTGTTTTGGGTCCTGGGGAGGGGGGGATGGACCTGTGCCTCCTAACAATGAATCAAAGTCCTGGAGGTATTGTGCCCTTCCAGGCCCCTTTACCCCTGCGGTGAGCGGAGCAGGGGCTGTCCACAGGGCGGCATCCTGCTCAAGACAATCAGCAAACCCTAAGATGGTGGCTCATGTGAGACCATAACATGGACCGTACCCAGATGCAAAAATAAACACACCCCTACGGCCGCTCCAACTCAATTTTTTTTTTTTTTAAGGTTGAAAAATTATTTGACTAATTATTTGGTGAAGTCAAAAACACCCAACATGGCAGATATTTCCCAAAAAATGGGCACGCAGTGGGGTGTGCCCTGATGATTACGGGCACTGTGACCCTATGAGCTCTACTCGACCTCTTACTGGAACACAGCACACAAGTTTTCACACCCCTCTAGAGTGCGGTATTATTTTCACAAGTGTCTGCAGGAGACGGGATTAGACCGGGCAGGAGAGATCTGACCTGAGGTAATGTGATTAGGAGGCTTCAGGTCCTAATAAGGTTACTGGATCACAATCAACAAAGACAACCCTTAATTAATCTATTTAACCCCCTCATGGCCGGCAGAGCAGAAAGGCATCATCGTCTTCCTCATTACAGCTACGCCAAACTTTATAAATCCAGTTATTACCCCCCCCCCCCCTTATCTGTCTGACCCCAGAGAAGAGTAAACATGGAGCCGGGGGCTTCTATCAGCCCATAACAGGATTCCCCAGTCTGGGTCCAGCACTTGGGGGTCCGTACATAATTTACTCATAGGGGCAGGTTTTTCATCTTGGATCCAATAAAGCAGGAAGCAGCCGGGCTATCCTTCACCTGAGGGCAACGGTTCTGTTCACTGCCCCCATCCAATGTCTAAATACCCCCCAGCTATACTTCTGACTGGTGCGTGGAATATCTATCTATCTAATATCTCATATCAATCTTTATCTATCTATGTCTATCCATGTATCTAATATCTCGGATCTATCTCTCTCATATCTGTCCCATATCTATCTAACTCCTATCTATCTATCTATCTATCTATCTATCTATCTATCTATCTATCTATCTAACTCCTATCTATCTATCTATCTATCTATCTATCTATCTATCTATCTATCATCGTCTATGTATCTCATATCTAACTCCTATCTATCTACCGTCTATCTTCTATCTATCTAATATCGTCTATGTATCTCATATCTATCTATCTATCTATCTCTCATATAAGTGTTTATCTCATATCTATCTGTCTGTCTATCTAATATCTCATATCAATCTTTATCTATTATCTATCTATGTCTATCCATGTATCTCGGTCATGTCCGTCCCATATCTATCTATCTATCTATCATCGTCTATGTATCTCATATCTATCTATCTATCTATCTCCTATCTGTCTATCTAATATCTCATATAAGTGTTTATCTATCTCATATCTATCTCCTGTCTATCTATCTATCTATCTATCTATCTATCTATCTATCTATCTATCTATCTATCTCAGGGCTGGCCAACCTGAGGCTCTCCAGCTGTTGTAAAACTACAACTCCCACCATGCCCTGCTGTAGGATGATAGCTGTAGGCAGACTGGGCATGCTGGGAGTTGTAGTTTTGCAACAGCTGGAGAGCCTCAGGTTGGCCAGCCCTGATCTATCTATCTCCGCTCTATCTAATATCTAATATCGTCTATGTATCTCATATCTATCTATCTATCTATCTATCTATCTATCTATCTATCATATAAGTGTTTATCTCATATCTATCTATCTGTCTGTCTATCTAATATCTCATATCAATCTTTATCTATTATCTATCTATGTCTATCCATGTATCTCGGATCTATCTCTCTCATATCCGTCCCATATCTATCTATCTATCTATCTATCTATCTATCTATCTATCTATCTATCCATCATTAGCACACACATGTGAAGCCTCTCCGGGCACAGGTCGCAGCTCTCTACCTGCTGACAGTAAATGGCTTTATTACATCTAATGTTTAGGAAATGACTCTCATTGGTGATTTGTCGTTGAAGTTAGGGGTTGTAGTCCTGAATGACTGAATATTCATTTGCCCCGTTGTGCCTACATTCGTGGACTGGTCAGACATTTTACAGTAGATGTTTGCAGATGTGACCTGTTGACTGGGGGTTTGGGGGTCCCAGAACACGGGAAGGTTTAACCCCCAGAAGATCACATTACCGGAGCACAATCCCCCATTTCCGATCTGTTTACTCCTCTGCCCCTATTCACGGTCTCTGGAAGGGGAGTCATTTGTTTGTAAGAGGGCCAATCACCTAGGAGGTCAATTACCATACCCAGAGGGAGGAGGGGTCTCTGGCCCCTATCTTATTGAATTAGATTAATGCTAAGACAACTGTAAGACAAACACCTTCCAGCAAGGAGATCTCCTTTCTCAGAGTAGAGGTCCACTGGGGACCTGCCCGAAGAAGAGATTTTCAAGATCAGACTGGTTTTGCTTCTAGAACCAAGAGCTTTATGGAACTTTCACTGATTCGCAGGTGATCATCTCCTCCACTTTGTCCTCCCTAGGGACCAAAGAGAACTTTCTGCATGGGGCTATAGGTAAGACAACATTGACCGACTACTCGGTTAATTGCAACTCCAAGGACTAGAAGAAGATGATCAGAGGATCTCCAAGGTCAACTCGACTTCTTAAGTAACTCCACAGGCCTGAGTACAGTGTTGGACATTGAGGTTTCTCTCATCATGTACAACCAACAGACCTTCCAACCCTTCACCCACAGCTCTGGGCTGATGCAAGACGCCAACTGCCAATACAACATGACCGGATACCCTGGCATCAGCCACCACCATCACCAGCCTTTCTTCCCTTTCTCTGCCGTGAAATCGGACTATGGTGAACTCAGCGTGCAAGCTGTGGGAGATTGCTCAGCTCAGGTCATGCCCTGGAACCACCTGCCACAATTGGACCCTGCCAGCCAGACCCTAGGCATCCATGGCGGGCAGTTGCAACCAAGAGAGCAGATGTCCAACCAAGTAGACAACAAGAGGAACCCCAAGAGAGAAAGAGAGGAGGAATCGGAAATCAAAGCACCATCTCCAACAGCCAAGTGTAGCCCCCCAACCCCCAATGCCCCCACTGCATCTTACTACAACCAGTCATGGGGTGCTGAAACCTTCTGGCCATCTACCCCAAATGGTGGCAGTACAACAGCTCCCATCAAGCCTGAAGACAACGGCAAGGCCCAAGGCACCGACCCTGTTCACCAATTCCCTTCTAATCAAAGCCCCAATGCAGCCTTAGAGAGCGGTCTCTCCAGCATGGACAACAGCAGATGTAGCAGTGCCACCAGCTCAGTGTCCAGTGGCCACAACAACAGCACCCCGAGGAGCTTGTCAAGTGGGGGCAGTGAGGGTATCTGCAGCGACAATGAAGAGGTAAGTCTACTGTGGCCATCTCATGCCAACTCTACCACTAGACCCATCATCTGACTCCAGCGGCTCCTCAGGAGGATATAGTATCTTATGTTTGGTTTGCACCTGATTTTGAGGTTCCTGTAGGTTGTAATAAGATTCCTTGGTTACTCAACCTAGAGTTTTTTATGATATTTGAGGGCAATTGTAAGTATTTTTGAAGATTAAACCAATTTGACCCTGTATGATGTTGGACTCTTGGTTGTTGAAATGTCAAGGAGACCCTTGTAGTGAAATTGTGGGTCTTGTTGTACTGACCCCTTATATAGTAGTAAAGTTTTAGTCTTTTTTATATTGAGGAGGCCCCTATAGTACGGAACTCTTGGTCTTGTTATATTGAGGAGGCCCCTAGATCACTGCACTCTTGGTCTTGTTATATTGAGGAGGCCCCTAGATCACTGAACTCTTGGTCTTGTTATATTGAGGAGGCCCCTAGATCACTGAACTCTTGGTCTTGTTATATTGAGGAGGCCCCTATAGTACTGAACTCTTGGTCTTGTTATATTGAGGAGGCCCCTAGATCACTGCCCTCCTGGTCTTGTTATGTTGAGGAGGCCCCTATAGTACTGAACTCTTGGTCTTGTTATATTGAGGAGGCCCCTATAGTACTGAACTCTTGGTCTTGCTATATTGCGGTTACCCTATATAGTATCTAACATGTGCTCTTTTTGAACTCTTGGTCTTTCTGCATTGAGATGTCTCCATCTTGGTTTTAGCTCTTGGTCTTCTTCTATTGAGCAGACTCCATCTTGTACTACGCCCGTCTATTGTTCAATTAGTGTAACTCCACCTTCAACCTAACCCTTGGTCTTGTAACAATGATTGTGCTCCACCTTGACTGAGCTCCTGAACTTACTATATACTGCCGTATCCCCCTATTAATAACCTAGATATACTGTTGAATTGAGTTGCGAGAACTTGATCTTCTAGACCCGTGGTCTTCACCTATGTCTCTCCCTGGCTTTCTCGGCACACTGGAAGTTTTTATTTAGTAACAACTGGAGGCACACACATCAGAGACCCTGTTCCAGACAGTCCCTTATCATGGAGGGCACTCCATCTTTAGCTGTAGATAGTCCCACTCTGTGGGACCATATCTTGTATGTGGAGCTCTAGAACTACAGAACTAATGACTCTCAGCCTACATGTGCTCAAGACGTCTACATTAGTGATGGACATCTAGATCTGTAGACCTACAAATAACTGAGTTGCCCTCTTCTGCTGGTAATCAATCAAGTCATTAGTTATACCTAATATTGCTTGCCTTACCTCTTGCAGGAAGCTCCAACATCTTCCGAGATGGAACAGTTTGCTAAAGATCTGAAACACAAGAGGATCACCCTGGGGTACACCCAAGCAGATGTTGGCTATGCCCTAGGAATCCTTTTTGGTAAGGTCCCATGTCGAGCTATGTCTTGAGAGACCTGGCTGGAGATCATTGTTTAAGATCTTGACGATTTGAAATCTTCTCCTTCGTCTTTCAGGCAAAACCTTCAGTCAGACGACCATCTGTCGTTTTGAGTCCTTACAGTTGAGCTTCAAGAACATGTGCAAGCTGAAGCCATTACTGCGGAGCTGGCTGCACGAGGTGGAGAATAATGAGAATCTTCAAGAGGTTAGTAGACATCCAGTAGGGTGACCACTGACTCTTAGGATCTTCTGCTGGCTAAAACGTTCTTCTGTTTCTCGTTAGAAGTGGTCTACTGAGCCCTTAGTGGGTTCATGTTGGTCTCCAGACCCTACTTCCCCACCAAAAGGTGACGTGAACCTATTCAGAGCACCCTTATAAGTGGGCACCACAACTTGGGTTGATGGAAACCATCATGAGGGTCATATAGTTCCACCTGAATTGGTGGCTGGGTCATCAAACTATGAGGACTTCAGCACCAACATCAGAAAGTGGCCCTTTGTTCACCGGTTAGGGATCCAAGAATGGAGCCAGGGATCCTCAGTAATTGATATGTACTAAAAATGTATTGTCTGTATTTTTGACCCAAAAGATCATTAGTCGAGGGCAGGTCCTGCCACAAGCCCAGAAGAGAAAACATCGGACCAGCATCGAGAATAACGTGAAACGGAGTCTAGAGAACTATTTTATGCATTGCTCAAAGCCAGGTCCACAGGAGATCACCCAGATCGCCAGAGAACTGAACATGGACAAAGACGTAAGTGGTTCTGACGATTGGATGGATGGACGGATAGATAGTTTCTGACCATTTTTTTCACAGTTTTCGTCTATTTCCCAACAGGTGGTCAGAGTTTGGTTTTGCAATCGCCGACAGAAAGGAAAACGGCAGGTGCACCCCTACCTGAGGGAAAACGGAGGCGAAACCTATGACGTCGTCCAGTCCCTTTCACCTCCTAACGTGGGGCCCTACTCCCTGCCGCAGGTGGTGACCTCACAAGGCTTTGCCCCGACCTCCCTGGGTTCTAACCCTGCACTTTACGTGCCTGCCTTCCATAAGAGCGAGGTATTCCCGCAGGCTATGCCTCATGGAATGCCCATGGCCAACCACTCGGGCTGAAGTTGTCCCCTCCATGGTCATGACATGTAAAACCTTTATAGATTCAGAATATAATTTTTGGTATTATTTTGTTATGTATGGGGCAGGGTGGGGGAGGGGGGGCACAGAGAATTTGTTGCTGGCGTCACTTGTGTTCATATTTTTGTTTCTCCATTCAGTGTTGTAACTTTGAGGATAAGAAAAACCCGTTGATCTGATAAAGTTTCATCTTCTTCTAATTTTTGGTTATAATTATAGTTGTCAGGGAAAAAACAAGGTCCCGGGGCTGAAAAGTCACCCGTCATTCTTCAATATGGTGGCTCCAGATTGTCCACAATATGTCCACACTTCTCCTCCTGTATTATGTATTGGGGACCTGTCTATGGCCTCCAAGTACGGGAGGAGGAGAAGTGTGGACATACTGTGGACAATCTGGAGCCACCGTATTGAAGACCAGTGGGTGACTTCTCAGCTCCGGGACATTGTTTTCTTATTTCTGTGACTTGTCTTAAGAGCTTGTTGCTCCACCTCACATCTGGCCTCTTCTTATATAATTACAGCTCTGACTTAGACGACTACCTTTACCTTCTGCTGCCATTAGTAGTCAATCTTATCTAAAAAGTAATATCTCACCACTTCACCAGTCAGGCTTACAACACCTAACTTTACCGTCTGCTGCCTGGCATTTATGGGTTCTCCACATCAGCACTCGAGATTTGGCTCAGCCATATTATACCCAGCTTTACCTCCAGCTTCCTGGCATTAATACGTCCTCCACTTTACTAGTCAAGGCTTGGCTTAACCCTACAATCCCCAGCTTTACCTCCAGCTTCCTGGCATTAGTAAGTTTTTGACTTTACCAGTCAAGGCTTGGCCTAACCCTATTATACCCAGCTTTCCCCCCAGCTGCCTGGCATTAATATGTCTTCCACTTCACCAGTCAAGGCTTGATTTAACCCTACAATACCTAGCTTTACCTCCAGCTTCCTGGCATTAATACGTCCTCCACTTTATTAGTCAAGGCTTGGCTTAACCCTACAATCCCCAGCTTTACCTCCAGCTTCCTGGCATTAGTAAGTTTTTGACTTTACCAGTCAAGCTTGGCTTAACCCTATTATACCCAATTTTACCACCAGCTGTCTGTCACTAGGAAACTCTCCACCTTACCAGCCAAGGATTTGCTTAACCCTGCAATCCCCAGCTTTACCTTCACCTGCCTGACATTAATAAATTCTCAAGTTCATCTCTCAAAGTTTGGCTTCACAATAACTTACCTAGCTTTACCTCCAGCTGCCTGGCATTAATACGTTCACCACTTTACTAGTCAATTCTTGGCTTAACCCTACAATCCCCAGCTTTACCTCACGCTGCTAAGCTCTTCACTTCGCAGTCAAGGCTTGGCTTAACAATACAATCCCTCACTTTACCTCCAGCAGCCTGGCATTAATAAGCTCTCCATATCACCAGTCAAAGTTTGGCTTAACCCTACAATCCCCCGCTTTACCTCCAGCTGCCTGGCATTAATAAGCTCTCCAACACCAGTCAAGGCTTGGCTTAACCCTACAATTCCCATCTTTACTTCTAGCAGCCTGGCATTAATAACTTCATCTCTCCAAGGTTTGGTTTAGCCATAACATACCCAGCTTTACAGCCAGCTGCCTGGCATTAATAAGCTCTCCACTTCACCAGTCAAAGTTTGGCTTAACCCTACAATCCCCCACTTTACCTCCAGTTGCCTGACATTAGTAAGTTCATCTCTCCAAGGTTTGGCTTAGCCATAACATACCCAGCTTTACCTCCAGCTGCCTGGCATTAGTAAGCTCTCCACTTCACCGGTCAAGGCTTGGCTTCACTACACAATCCCCCATCTTTCCTTCCTGATGTGATATCTCTGTGTATTGTGTTTCCTCTTCTTATCTGTAGATCATACTTTAAATTATTTGACCAGAAGTCAATAGTAGTTACTTTTGTATTTCTTTTTATGTGTAAAACTGCCTTTTCTTCCCCCGATCTGTCTCCAAGAGATGATAATTTATGTCCCTGAGTCACTTTATTACTATTTGCACTAAATTTTTCCTTCTACCCTTCTGACATCACCCATTGTGTCACCTGGAATCCAAGGGTTAAAGGCTGTTATAACCTGGGGTTCTGCCGCTGGTTTGTGACACTTTTATTTATTATACAGTATTGGATTTGTAAGGGGCATTCATGAAATATTGTCCGTAGGCGACTTCCAGGGACCACCCTGGTACCAGACCGCAGCCCGTAGGTTGCTCCGCTTTTCGCCTGTGCACCACGTTTCATATGTGCCCTTCATACCCCCGCAGCACCTCGATCAAAGTGATGCAATTTGTTGGGAAATTTACATAACATTTCATGAAAGGCTCCTATATTCAGCCTCTTTCCTGTACTGAGACACTAAAACGCATCGCCAGCTGTACACACTTTCCTAGTGAACGCTACAGTCTATACATTTGTCTTGGTTTGGATGTAATCCGTTCATTCTCTCCCAAATTTTTCCAATTTTCATGCCATAAACTGAACACAGAAATAAAAATATATACGTTGCATTTTGTGTGTGTTGGGGATCGGGTGGGTGGGGGAGGGTTCGGGGAAGGGGAAACTTTGGGAAGGGGTGGCACGGTTTTGTAATATTTTACACACCCCTAAATTAAGAACTTGACAGTGTTTTTTCCTCCTGAGACACAAAGATAGTTTTTGTTCTAAACACTGATTTTTTTTTTTACTGAAATAAAATTGGAAAAAAACTGATTTCCTCCAGACTTCTTGTGTTTTTTTTTTTTTTTTTTTTTGAGGGGTGGTGGGTTGCTTATGAAAAAAAACCTATATTTTTGAGTTAGGTGTTTTACATTAGGTTATGTATGAATAAATATTAATTCATTGCAGTTTCCAAATTGGCCACTAGATGTCAGCACAACAGGTGAAACCTGAGTCTGACCAGTCTTACTTTCCAGCATGCTGCAAAGTTTTATTATTAATGGGGAAAATATGAAGCATGATATGTGAAGATGAAGATATACACTGGGAGTGGCGCTAAAGAAAATAACTGCAGCTATGGTCTCTAAGGGTGCTGAAATAATATCTAAAATGTGATGACCCCTTTAAATATAAGAGGGGATTATCATGTACAGAGAAGTGCTGTCTATGTGATTTTTCCCCTCTTATATTTAGGGGTCATCACATTTTAGACATTTATGGTGTCCCCTGACTCCTGACCCATCAGGTGAGGAAGCTGCAGACTAAAATGAGAGCTCCTGCCGTAACACATGTGCGCCCCCCTCTAGAGTCTGCGGATGGATGGCACCTCACGTGGTCGAACGGGAGTCGGTGGACCCCCATTCATCCAATAGTTGAGGCTTCCAAAGATGAGCCCCAACCTACCAGACCAGTACCATAATGGGGTCTACATCTACCCCACCTGGTGTCTGAGGGGAGTGGTTTCACTACTGTGCATGTATGTAGTGGTCACATATAACAATGGCAACCAAAAATCCAAAAACAAACACACCCCTGCCCTCTATGAAAGGAGAACACAGGAACATATACACCCTATTGTAACCCTAGGAGCCACCCGTCCGCACAGAAGGTGTGAATTATATGCAATACACATATAGGGAATGTTTTGGGGAGGGGAGAATGTTTGGGGCAGGCACTGGACACAGATACCTGAAAGTGTATACCTGCCCCCCATAGTCAAGATGGGGCCTCACAAGCACAGAATTAATAATACACTTGAGTCATAACTTCTTTCTCACCTTTTGAACAGGCTTTCGCAGCTGCTGCTTGGCATTGAGTGATAATGCTTAGCTTGATATTCACGTATTTACCCAAGTCCTTCAGTACTCCTTCATTTCAAAGGGGTCGTGTTCTTGGACTACCCCTCTACATGTGAGGGTGGAGGGGTCCCAGGAGCACCCTTTATTAGCCAGAGTGGAGCGATTCAACCAAATATGAATGGAGGATCCTAGCAGTGGAATCCCATAGAAAACACTGCAAGTCATATAAACCCCTTATTGACCACTAGATGTCATTGTACAACAGGTGAAAACTGATCCTGAGCCGCCTCACTTTACAGCTTGCTGCGAAGTGCGATCAGTAATGGGGAAAATTAGTTATACCGTTTAAATATATGTTCTTGAGGGTAATCTGGAGTAAGGTGCGGGGCGCAAAAATTAAAAGTGCAAATCCATGCTCAAAACGTACTCAAATAATATGTCACCTCTTGTCTGACCCCTGAAAGGCAGCCACAGACTGAACAAAGAGTACAGTAATGGGGTCTAAGTACACCCCACCAAGTGTCTGAGGTCATACAGAAGACACTACAAGCTAAATCCATAGATAGATGATAGATAGATAGATAGATAGATAGATAGATAGATAGATAGATAGATAGATAGATAGATAGATATGTACAGACCTTTCAGAAGATCAGGGCTGACCCTCAGGCACTGTTACCAGGTGATGGCCCTTTCTTATGGTAATGTCGAGCTGTAGGAGTATCACTTGTGGACCGTGTGTCTCATATGGTAATGCCACCAGGAGGGGTCCATTATTGACTGAGTATCACAGGGAAAATACAGCTTGTCCTAAATAATATCTCTAGCGCCTCCTGTAGGGCCTTATGTTAAACTACACACCCACAACCCTACAGTAACTAGTGTGTGGTGAGGGGCCAGAGGGCATCTTACATTGTCTATATGGTGATGGCGACATTGGTCCCAACAGACGTCAGTATATGGCGGTTTTTAGGAAGTGTTGACCCCGTATTATTGTAGTATTTACATGTAGGAATGATGACTTTTGTTAGTGCTCCTAGGTGTACAAACTGGATAAAATTAGAGTCCCTTTGCAGCTGCTTCCTGACACCAGCACACACTTTACCACTCACACCCAGTCCTGAAGTATGGACGCTGACGTCATCTAGAGCTGTGATGGCTACCCTCCGGCAAGCCAGCTGAGTAACACTACAACTCCCAAGATGTACACTTGCTTGGCTCTTGTCAGAGCTCCATAGAAATGAATGGAGCATGCTGGGAGTTGTAGTTTCAGCACAGCTGGAGTACCGGAGGTTAGCCATCACTGATCTACCTTCACCACTCCACCATTCATCCCTGCCATGTGGTACAAAATGGGCGCTGTATAGCTCTGTCCTATGGCAGTATTAATGTGTGGTGGTATTATCTGTGGCATTATATAGTCCTGATGTTTTGGGCGCTGTACGGTACTATAACATGCTTACTGCTATGTGGGCGCCTTATTGCGGCACAGTATTATATTACATAGTATGGTGCTGTTATCAGCATCCTATATGGCACTGCTCTTTAGTTATTGCAGGTTGGAGATCACTACAGTCTTGCAGTAAGCATTTTAATGCTCATGAAAATTCTTCCTTTAGGTGGCGCTGTTCACTTTAGTTCATTCTGTAACATCTCCTCATATAGAGGGCTATATAAAGTGATTAAAAAAAACATACCGTAGAAATTTGGAAACAGCCGCTAGGATTGTGTCAGGCATTCACTCCAATGAGGCTGAGCTGCAATACCAGTCACAGCCTCAGACTAGAGGGGCGCTGTTCATAAAAGAGATTTTTTTTTGTTTTTGTTTTTAAATTCATAAACATTGTCCCTGACACATGAAATCTCCTATGTGCATTCTTGTTTGGAAAATGCATAAATGCATGAAACAGATTGTACCTATAGCTAATACAGTGTACTAGCACTACACAGCCTTGGCCACAAGGTGGCGCTGTCCACTCCCAAGCAGTGCTGCTACTGTCTGCTGCGGGAATGCTGAGTCTTGTAGTTCCTTTAGATCAGGGATGCTCAACCTACGGCCCTCCAGCTGTTGCAAAACTACAACTCCCAGCATGTCCTAATAGCTGTAGGCTGTCCAAGCATGCTGGGAGTTGTAGTTTTGCAACAGCTGGAGGGCTGTAGGTTGAACATCCCTGGTCTAGAGCAACAGCATGCGGTCATATTGCACAAGGAAAATACAATATTGCGTTTTTTGCCCTGATTTTATTTTCCAAAAGTGCAAGATGTGAATACACCCTGATAGAAGGAGTCCAGTGCTGAGGGGCCACTGCGGGTCATTCATAGGCAGGGACCCTCAATAAAACACCCTGGAAGTGATGGCTTTATTGCATCTAATAGTTGGGGAAATGGATTCCACTGATGTGGGCAAAAGCCAGGAAGGGGCCCAATCAGCGTCCACAAGGGGAGGCCTGCTGGGCATTTGGTATGGAGATTATGCATGCACATGGGGCCCATTAGCTGCCGTCAGGCCTCCCATTAAGGGGTTAAATTGGGCTCATACAATTCTTAAGCAGTCTGATGCTTTTGCAAACATTTTTATTGGGGGAGTTGCACATGAATTAAATCCATAAAGGGTTAAAAAATGATAATTAAAACCAAGAAAGGTGCAAGGAAGGGGGGGGGGAGGTTGAGCAAAGGAGCCAATGGCTGATGAGATCAATTAACATGATGATGAAGGGGGAGGGGCAGGGGGTGTAAATAGACCCTTTAATGGCTTAGCCTTGGATTTGGAGTCTGGAGGGACATGAGGCACCTGAGGTCTGCTGCTGGATGCCATCTTCTGGGGGTGATACACTGAAGATTTTTTTTTAGAACTTTTTTTCTTGCTGCTTCCTCCTCTGAAGGACCTACCTGCTTCATCTTCACCTCCTTAAGGACTCCATTTTTTTTTTTTTTTGGAGGGCATCATGTATAGCCAGCAGGCTTACCCTACTTTTGCCCTGAATCCTGGGCTCATGCAAGAAAGTTTTGGGAGTTACCCTCACCATTCTCAAGCTTTCTTTTTTTCTGCAGCCAAGTCTGACAATGGAGATCTGGGGGATCATCCAGCTCAAGTCATGGCATGGAACCCCCCTCAGCTGGAGAGCCCCAGTCACCTGACTCTTCACGGACATCACCTAAGGGAGGAGACCCCCTGTAATGTGGAGAAGGTTAAAGTGAAGGAGGAAGAGGAGGATGAAGCTGAGAACAAGTGCCCCAGCATTCTGCCCGGTGCGCAGTACTACCCTCATTACTGGAGTAACTCATTCTGGCCTGGGAACCATAACCCCACCAACAACCCCCAGAAGAGCGTCAGCGTCCCTGGTTCCAATGTGTATCCGGCTGCGGCCAGCCAGAGCCCCAACACCCCAGGAGAACCTGCGGCTTCCAACATGGAGAGTAGCCGGTGCAGCAGCGCCTCCACCCAGGAGGTGGCCAAGGAGGGTGATGCAGCCGTGAACCTGACCGTGCCCAGCCCCGGGGCCCAGGATGAAATGCCGTCCAGTGACGGGGAGGACGTGCTGGTAAGTGATACCTTATCTGATAAAAGCTATGGCACTACAACCCTCAGCAGGTACCCTCAATTTGTTGGGAGTTGTATTGCCAGAACCCTTGTCTTTTGCATGCATGGCTATAAGCCTCCTAAGGTACCAATGATAAGTATATAAAAGGGGCTGATTAGATTTAGGGTCCTTAAAGGGACATGCGCAGTAAGATTTATGATGAGGTTGTGTCCAGTTCTTATATCTTGCAATACCAGGCATGGCCTATAGCTATGAGTGGCGCTATTCCCTTCAAGATAAGCAGACCCTTTAAGAAAACACTAACCCCCATCCTGTAGTCTATGGGTCTGTGGTGTCAAGTTTCTTAAAAACAGGGCTTCCCTTTAATTATGTACTTTGGGGTACTCTTAATTTTGGTAGGTCTCTGCGCTATGATCAGGTCTCATGCTCGTAACTGTAGGGCAGGTAAGAAGCAATTGCCATTCATGCGATTATTGGTGTTGGACACTATAAAACATGTGGTTTCATGCCCCCTACCCCCGATTGCTCTTAAAGGGCCCTAACATCTAACGGTGTTTAACATAACTAAAGCTTATAGAGTGAAATGTTCTGCAGCTTTCTATTATACTCTTCCCGTTTTCAAGATCTCTGCATGCTGTCAGGTGAATGGGAGGCAGTCTTTGTCCGTTCAGACAATGACCGATCCTGCATTTGTTACAATTTGTATCCAGTCCTGAGGCTGAAGCTTCTGTGACTGCCTAGTTTGATACAATGTAACATTTCCTCAGCCAGAAGATGTATTAAAGGGGTATTCCAGTTGTTACACGTTATCCCCCCCTAGTCACAGGATATGGGATTACTATCCTTACCAATGGGACCCCACCCCCACCCCAAATAAACAGAGCGGCTGGTCAAGCATGCACACAGCTCCTCCATTGTTTTCTATGGGGGTTCTGGAAATGGCGGAGCGCTGTCTCCGGAACTCCCATACAGATGAGTGGCACGGCAGTGTGCATGCTCGACCGTCTGTTTGAGGAGTTTATGGGGGTCTCCAAAGGGTATGGGGTCCCTGTTCTCGTAATCAGTTGGGGTCCCATTAGTAAGGGTAGTTATCCCATATCCTGTGACTAGCAGATAACTTGTAACATCCTGTACAGGTTTGCAGCCTCTGAATGTAAACCAGATTGCACCCATTCACTGACGGCAAACAAAGATCTTGGAGATGGTGGGAAATTGAGACAATTAGTAGCAGAATGCTTCCTTGTGCATTGATGACGCTTTATTGATACGGCTGTGTGCATGATGTGACCAAGTGATGACGTCTTGCAGGAGATGCCCAGCGAGATGGAGATGGAGCAGTTTGCTCGAGACATGAAGCAGAAGCGAGTGTCCATGGGCTTCACGCAGGCGGATGTCGGCTACGCCCTGGGCGTCTTGTACGGTAAGTTGCCAAGCGGTAACGGAACTACAACTCCCAGCATGGGTGAGGCAGCGGGTGCATGTTGGGATTGTCTCCGGTTTCCTGGACCCTAATGTCGCGTTCTGTCTTGCAGGGAAGATGTTCAGTCAGACGACCATCTGTAGGTTTGAGTCCCTCCAGCTGAGCTTCAAGAACATGTGCCAGCTGAAGCCCCTGCTGCAACGGTGGTTGGAGGAGGCCGAGAAAAATGACAACCTTCAGGATGTAAGTAATGGGTGGCACGGGTCGGACCGGAGGTGGTCCTAAAGGAGACCACCAGCTACACTTCTATTCAATCCTGCAGTGTGTGACCATGTCTCCACCTAGGGGTGATGGGTGGAACTGCAGGCAGTGTTAACCTATTGGTGCACTGTTTCTGGAGGGTTTTTTTAAACTCTTTTATGTAAGTTTATTATGGCTTACTATCCCTTTAAAGTTTCTCTTTTGAAGCACTTAAAGGGGTTGTCCAGAATTTAGAAAAACATGGCTGCTTTTCTAGAAATGGCTCCAGCAGTCGCTCTGTAATGGGCATAACCCATGGATAGGTGTAGCGTGCTTTCTGAAATACTTTTGGAAGAAAGCAAGAAGGTGTTTCAATGCAAGATCTGCTTGCAGTCAGTGAATGGAAACGCCATTGTGCAGCTTTAGGTGCTCTCAATAATACGTTTTAGGTTTTTCGATCCTTTAAAAGTCTTGACTTTGAATTCCAGATGATCAATCGGGAGCAGGTCATGGCTCAGTCCAGAAAGAGGAAGAGGAGAACCAATATTGAGAACGTGGTGAAGGACAGCCTGGAGACGTACTTCATGAAGAACCCCAAGCCTGGCGCTCAGGAGATGGTGCAGATTGCACGAGAGCTGCACATGGAGAAAGACGTAAGGAGCCACCGCCCAATGTATAGACCACATTACAGCCTGTATTATACGCCAGGCTGCAGTCACGATTGTGCTGGTAAATACTGGAAACAGTCAGCAAGAGGGTCACAGAAAGCTCACCTATTCTGCAGGCTCCAGCACTTGAAAATAATGTATGTACACAGTGACTGCACCAGAAGAATAGTGAGCACAGCTCTGGAGTATAATACAGGATATAACTCAGGATCAGTACAGGATAAGTAATGTATGTACACAGTGACTGCACCAGCAGAATAGTGAGCGCAGCTCTGGAGTATAATACAGGATATAACTCAGGATCAGTACAGGATAAGTAATGTATGTACACAGTGACTGCACCAGCAGAATAGTGAGTGCAGCTCTGGAGTATAATATAGGATGTGTAAGTAGTAGGTCCTACCAAAATTGGGCAAGGGGTTGCATCCTTGGCCAATTGATTCTGTAAGGAATTCTGGTATTTGCAGAACCTCAGTGCCAGTCTGCTCCCTGTGAGTTTCTGTATAGTTTTGGTTCAGTTTCACATCTCGCTCCTCCTCTTCTGCAGGTCGTTCGGGTCTGGTTCTGTAATCGCCGACAAAAGGACAAGAGGCAGGTCCCGGGCAAGGGACTCAATGGAGAAGTGTATGATATGCAGCACATGGTCCACCCTCATATGGGAGCCTTCGGTCTGTCCCAGGATATGACACCCCAGGGTTATATGGGGCCCCCTCTGGGATCCACAGCATCGCTCTACTCTCCTCCTGCATTCAGTCACAAGAACGACATGTTCTCACAGCCCATACCCCATGGGATGCCACTGGAAACCAGATCTGTCGGGAATAAACTGGGACTGTCGGTCTTTCCAACCGTGGTGCGGGTTCAAGGGCCTCCACTCATCTCGCACCTCTGGGAAGACTGTTTTTATTTAAGGCCGGGCTCTGTTTTAAGACTTTGCCTCTTGTGGACCCATAATAAGAGGCCTAATCTTGAAAACCTGAAGAAGAATCTTTAACTCTGGCTAACATAACTTGATGGACCTGACAAGTTGGGTTAGAGGGGGTTAATCCAAAGTGGTTGGCCAGGATTAGAAAAACATGGCTGCTTTCTTCCAAAACAGTGCCACCCCTGGTTGTATGGGGTATTGCAGCTCAGCTCCTGCAGGTGCAATACCCTGTACGACCAGGTGCAGCACTGTTTTGGTATTGGACCTGTTCTGTGGACCCCTAGAGTCTCTTGATGAGCTCTGAGGACCCTTAGTGGGTTTTTTTTTTTTAGGTTTCTGCCTTAATATTGTTGGTTTAGCCCATTTTTAGTGGAATCTTGATCTGCTTTTTCAGAGGTTTTTAAGATAACTTGTCTCCTAGAGACTAAGCCAAAGCCACTTTACTTTGAATTGCACTAATTGTCTCGTAGTCCCTTTAAAGGAATCCAGATTGTTCTTGTGCTGCTTTGGTGGTGACAGGAGTAGGTACAGTTACTTTTTTTTAATTTTTTTTTGCATAGTTTTTTTTAAGTTTTAACTTTGTATCATATGTCAAATTGCACATGAGACCTACTATGGTGTATCCGTTTATTTATACTTTGCTCTATTGATCTTTTTTATTTGCTCCAGTCACACCCAGAGCTGCATGAAATATTGATTTTTGTTGTTTGCCATCTACAGTGACAAGTATTTTCTTGAATTTTTCTTTCCAGACTCTTGGCTAAGGCTATAAGGTGACAAAAAGGGTACGACTAGTGTGACATGTGTTGCCATGTAGCCTTAGCCTAAAGGATCTGACAGAATGCAGCCTTTGGTGTGACTGGAGTAGAAACCCTGAATATATATATATATTACTCCATATATACAAGATAACAGACATAATTTATTCTGACCTAGATGTAGGGAATTCTGCAAACAATTTTTATTTTTTTTTTGCTTCTGCAAAAGTATAATGTATTCTGCTCCAGTCACATCCAGAGCTGAATTTGCCAGACTTCCTGTTCTTGGGCTCCTGGTTTGAGGTCTGGAACATTTGCCACTCCTGATGATATGGCATTTAATATCCCAGAAAGCACTAGTCTAAAACGAGTACTAAACCATGACGTCAAGTGTCCAGGAATGTGAATGCAGCTTTGGATGTAACTGGAGTATAGTGCAAGTTTATTAGAGTTGAGGTTGACTTGCGACTGTAAATGAATTGTTCTGCAACGTTCTAATGTGTTTTATGTTTTTCACTTCCGTGTCATTTTTCAAGATGCTTGCTGTCAGTGAATGCAAGCTTTCCTCTAGTGGCTGAAGCTGTGTAGGCCAACCCATCGCAGCTTGAGACATTGCCACGTCTGGCTCACAGGAGACATGTACCAAACTCTCAGCTGTGACAGGTGTGGTGTATGTATAAGTTTTCAGCTTCTAGATGGGTCTATTCAATAAAAGCAAGCAAAGATCTTATATGGGTTAACTGAAACGCTTTGCTCCTGGATTTGTATAGAATATTTTGGGTGTGTTTTTTTTTTTTTTTTTTTTTTTTATTTTTTTTTTTATTTTAACCATCTGCAGGCTGCACTTCATAGGAATAGATTGGACACGTGCTCCCTATCCCCCCCCCAAGTCTTGGACAGGTGGGGTGGCATGTAGTGCAGCATGAGGATTTTACTGCAGACCTCAGATGGTGAAATCCCTGGTGCAGCAGGAGCCAGGATAATGACGCCCTGTGGAGCAGCCATCCATCAGGCTCCATCGTTATACTGTTTCCTAATGAAGATATTGTGATGTGAGATCTGCTTGGACGATGCATTATTAAAACTTTACAGTAAACTTGCTGTGTGTCAGGTGTGCGGTTTTATTACGATACTTTGCACAGTGCCACCATTGTGCTTAGGTTGGATGTGGTATTGCATCCCAGCCCCATCTGCTTCAGTGCAGCATCATTCTAGACTAGAGGTCGGCAACCTAAAGCACTTCAGTTGTTAAACCTCTCCCAGCATGCTGGGCAAGTGTGCATGATGAGAGTTGTAGTTTCACAATAGCTGGAGGTTGCAGATCTCTATTCTAGCCAGAACTAATTGTGTATTGTGGCTTATGTAGGGAATCAGCCATGTTTAGTCCAACTTTATTCGGCTTTGAAAAAGGAATTGGCAAAATCATATCTAATAAATGGGTTCTTACTCCTTACTTCCACAGCTTGTGCTGCACCAAACATAGAGGGAAGGAAGGCATGTCAGCCACCACTAGAGGGACCTCAGTAGATATAGATTATACAGCCACCACTAGAAGGAGCTCACTGCATACAGATTATACAGCCACCACTAGAGGGAGCTCACTGCATACAGATTATACAGCCACCACTAGAAGGAGCTCAACTACAGATACAGATTATACAGCCACCACTAGAGGGAAGCTCAGCTTACATACAGATTATACAGCCACCACTAGAGGGAGCTCACTACATACAGATTATACAGCCACCACTAGAGGGAGCTCACTACATACAGATTATACAGCCACCACTAGAGGGAGCTCACTACATACAGATTATACAGCCACCACTAGAGGGAGCTCACTACATACAGATTATACAGCCCACCACTAGAGGGAGCTCACTACATACAGAAGATTCACTACATTACAGATTATATACAGCCACCACTAGAAGGAGCTCACTACATACAGATTATACAGCCACCACTAGAGGGAGCTCACTACATACAGATTATACAGCCACCACTAGAGGGAGCTCAGGAGCACTACATACAGATTATACAGCCACCACTAGAGGGAGCTACTACACTACTACATACAGATTATACAGCCCACCACTAGAGGGAGATCACTACATACAGATTATATACAGCCACCACTAGAAGGAGCTCACTACATACAGATTATATAGCCCACCACTAGAGGGAGCTCACTACATACAGATTATACAGCCACCACTAGAGGGAGCTCAGACATTACAGATTATACAGCCACCACTAGAGAAGATCACTACATACAGATTATACAGCCACCACTAGAAGGAGCTCACGACATACAGATATATACAGCCACCACTAGAGGAGCTCAAGATTATACATACAGATTATACAGCCACCACTAGAGGAGCTCACTACACATACAGAATTATACAGCCACCACTAGAGGGAGCTCACTACATATACAGATTATACATACAGATACCACCACTAGAGGGAGCTCACTACATACAGATTATACAGCCACCACTAGAGGGAGCTCACTACATACAGATTATACCAGCCACCACTAGAGGGAGCTCAGGACTAGAGGGAGCATTACAGATTATACAGCCACCACTAGAGGGAGCTCACTACATACAGATTATACAGCCACCACTAGAAGGAGCTCACCACTACATTACAGATTATACAGCACCACTAGAGGGAGCTCACTACATACAGATTATACAGCCACCACTAGAGGAGCTCAGGATCACTACATACAGATTATACAGCCACCACTAGAGGGAGCTCACTACATACAGATTATACAGCCACCACTAGAGGAGGAGATCACTACATACAGATATATACAGCCACCACTTAGA
>ONZH01019079.1:0-14451 GCA_900303285.1 Rhinella marina
GAAGGAGGGTCAGAGTAAGGTCCCTGCAGTTTCTGCAGGCTATCGACGAGACTGGACTTTGTGGACTTGACTGGGTGGTGGACAGATTTAAAAGGAAAATCTAGAAGGAGAAGGAGGGGTTTGCCGAGCTGTCTGTAAGGGTTGCGGAAATCCCAGAAAGAACCAAGGCCCCAAACTTGGGTGGGGGTAAGCAGGTTTGCCCCGTCCCCGCTCCACAACATTCACCCAGTGTGCTGTCAGGGAGATGTAGCATCCCCGGCCTCAAACCAAAGTGTTGGTGGTCAAATGGCCTTTTGCAGTAACCGTGTTACTCGGGCGTGGATGATGTTTTGGGACATGTGCCTGGGCAAGGCAAGGGATGGCACAGAGGGAAAAATAGTGATGGCTTGATTGCTTTCCCCCCTTGCCTATGCCATCTGTGGTTGTCATAGGCAACGTGATTTAAGGGGTGCAGAATTTCATCTTCTTTTTTGTCTAGTTTGGCTTGGGGTCCATGGCAATGTAGAGGAAAGAAGGTTTCCTTGTATGGTCTCACTTTACAGAGAGGTTAGATTGTCTTTGGAGTGTATTGTTGAGAGGCTGTGATAGTGGCCGTAAATAGTGCGACTTGGGCGCGTTAATATGCACCCAGACATACTTCCCCTGCTGTCCCAGTTGCATTCCAGCAGTGTTGGCATCCTTTTCTGAGGTTTCAGGGTGGACTTGGTGACCTCCAAGTGGTCGAATTGAGATTTCCAAGTGGCGAGCATTTTTTTCCCATAGACTTTAATGGGATTCGATATTCGGTCGAATAGTCGAATTTCGCGGTCTATTCGAATCGATTTTCGAACTTTCGAATATTTCACTACTCGCTCATCTCTAATAAGGACTGAAATAAAGCCAAAGACTAAGCAGGAGTTGATTGATGGAATGCTTAAGTTCTGGGATGATGTCCTAACTGTACAACAATGCAACAATTACATTGATCATCTGTATAAAGTCCTTCTATTAGTGATAGAAAAGAAAGGCAATGCCACTGGCATGTAACATTCTGTATCACTAAAGCTTTTCATGTTAGCCATGGAAGAGTAAAGGGCAGCCCTAGATCCATGCTGTGGTTCTGGACTACAGCTGCACGATGGTAATTCATTAGGATTGGGATATGTTGTAAATATAAATGGTGCAATTATTATTTTCTGCATTAAACCCATAATTAAAGTTTGTTCAAATTACTCTAGTACTTTAGTATTTTTTCTAAAGGTCCACACATCTGGGTCTGCCACTGGGTGAAGGGAGACAAAACCAGTGGCATGTAGTGCTCCGTGGAAAGGTTTTTTTTTTTTTTTCTCCTAAAAATAAGCAGCGCCTCAGGGACCGAAGACAATTAGAATGTTTTGTGTTATATTTTCCAATAGCCACAGGAATGGGCTTATATAACTTATTTAACTTGTGATCAGGCCTCATCCACAAGACAGAGAAATACAGGGACTAAAATACATGAGCACCTCCCCCATTTTTTTTTATCTTAGCAGTGGCTGGAGTATACAATATGTACACAAAGCAGGACTCCTTATCTCTCTGTATCACACTCTATACAGATACATACCATAGCTTCATAGACAGTATCACACAAGGTAGAATTAGATACACAGCTCAGCAGACAGTATCACACCTAATAGGATTAGATACAAAGCTCAGCAGACAGTATCACACCTAATAGGATTAGATACACAACACAGCAGACAGTATCACACCTAATATGATTAGATACACAGCTCATCAGACAGTATCATACCTAATAGGATTAGATACACAGCTGAGCAGACAGTGTCACACAAGGTAGGATTAGATACGCATCTAAGCAGACAGTATAACACAAAGTAGGATTAGATACACAGCTCAGCAGACAGTGTCACACATGATAGGCTTAGATACACAACTCTGCAGACAGTATTACATATTGTAGAATTAGATACACAACTCTTCAGACAGTATCACACAGGATAAGATTAGATACACAGCTCAGCAGACAGTATCACACATAATAGAATTAGATACACAGATCAGCAGACAGTATAAAACAAGGTAGGATTAGATACACAGCTCAGCAGACAGTATAACACAAAGTAGGATTAGATACACAGCTCACCAGACAGTATCACACAAAGTAGGATTAGATACATAGCTCTGCAGACAGTGTCACACATGATAGGCTTAGATACACATATGATTAGGATTAGTATTACATATGATAGGATTAGATACACAGCTCAGTGGACAGTATCACACATAATAGGATTAGATATGCAGCTTAGCAGATAGTTTCACACATGATAGGATTAGATACACAGCTCGGCAGACAGTATCACACAGGATAGGATTAGATACACAACTCTGAAGACAGTATTACATATGATAGGCTTAGATACACAACTCTAAAGACAGTATTACATATGATAGGATTAGATGCACAACTCTTCAGACAGTATCACACATGATAGGATTAGATACACGATCATGAAGACAGTATCACACATGATGGGCTTAGATACACTGGTAAGCAGACAGTATGACACATGACAGGATTAGATACCCGACTCTGCAGACAGTATCACACATGATAGGATTAGATACACAACTCTTTAGACAGTATTACACATTATATAATGAGATACACAACTCTTCACGTAGTATCACACAATAGGCTTAGATGCACAGCACTGTAGACAGTATCACACATGACAGGATTAGATACATCGCTAAGTAAACAGTATCACACCCAATAGGCTTATGTACACGACTCTGTAGACAGTATTTATTATGATAGGATTAGATACACAGTCCAGCAGGCAGTAACACACATAATGTTTGGATTCTGGATTTAGTTTTCCTTTTTCTCATGTATTTGACTTTAGCACATTAAATATTCTCAATAGATCTCACCACATTTAGCTTGGTCTGCCGATAAATATCTCACATCTTAGGCCAGCTGCTCTAAACAAAAGAAAAAGCAGCTGAGCAATCATCTAAATGTGGAGCACTCAACGTCCAGTGGTTGTGACGTGTATTGCAGTTTTGTGGAGTTTAGTTACAATCTCGCAATATCATGTTGTTTTGCTGTCAGGACAAAACTGTCACCACTCTGAGTTTGGAGATAAGTTAAGAGTGAACGCATCTGTAGTTCTTTTACGAATAGCTGTCTATATGCAGTGGCATTGATGATGGTAGTAGTCCATGAGTAACTCTCTAAATACTTTGCAAGCTTTCCAAGATTACCACAGACATGCTACTGTCTACTTAATTTCTTCTGCAATTCCTGGGCTGAGGGGTACAGATCTTAAATCTGGTTAGACTGTCTACATCATGTAAAGGAGTGTGCAAAGCTTATATCTGGTCTGCTTCAACCTGAGCCAACCTAAATGAACTTTGGTCTGAGATCTCTATACAATCTATCACAGACTTCTACACAGAGCTATATTACCATCTTGGTGGTAGTACATTGCACATTTTTCATCCCTTTGCCTGGCTTATTCTCTGCTTTTCAACCGGCACATGTTCTTCATAGAGATTTTCCATTTCCATGGTCTACAAACTCAAACAGACTTGGATTGAAAAGTTCAATTAATTTCTAAACTTTAGAGTGCTTTGTGCAAGACTCTTGGCATTACTTAATTTTTTTTCTTCTGCCTAGCACAAACAAAGCAATAGTCAAACATCCAGTCTCTAGAGCAGATTGCATTAACTCACTCTAATCAAGACAGTTGGATGGATTTAGACCAGGTTGACTCAGAGCAATCATCTTTACAGGAAAATATCTATGACTTTATATGGATGTAAGCCTATCAGCCTTTTTCTATCCCTACCAGATACATGAAATCTGTTTTAACACTCAAAATACAGTGATCCCTGAAGATACAATGGCCTCAGGATACAATATTTGCAACATACAATGGTCTTTTCTGACCCATCGTAAGTTGAAACTAGACTCAACATACAATGTCTCAGACTCAGATCCAACCAATCAAGGCCACCTGGAAAAATAGCTGTATTAGTTACTAGTTATTAGCTATTCCTGACTGTTATATGTAGGAACTTGTTTTATCTGTCTAGTTATCTGCTTATTTTTCTTAAATCTTCATTTTTTCTTATCTTGGATTACATTTTGGGGCTTTGGAACTGATTACTCAACTTAGAATGGTATCAACATACAATGGTCCTCCTGGAACCAATTAATATTGTAACTTGAGAGACAACTGTATAAGCTTTTCTTCTGTCTCCGCCAAAGCTAAAAAAAAAAGTATATAGACAATAATATACATCCCACTCCTGAAGTCCTTCATTTTGAAGGAGCAACTGTCTAAAGAAATATTCATTTGAAGCCACTTATACGAAATTTACTTTCTAGTTCATTGATCCTTAATAAGTCCTTAAACAGATTAATCCCGTCTCTTTTCCATTTAAACTTCCACCAACACTCCAAATTGATCCCACTTTTCTCTCCTTCTCTGGAGATCAACAATTCTTTGTTTAGGTCAATCAAGATCTCTCCTTTGCCCAGTCAAGAATCCTCTACCGAATATGAATTTTAATTTTAGACTGCAAGAAGATATGGGAGAAACTATGTTACTTAATCCATTGGAAAAGATTTGGGTCTGAGGAGAGATGTTGGTTATCTAAGGTATATTATTGTTCAATTACTTCTCAGAAAATCCCATGCCAAGTACTCTCTCAGTTCTATGGCAAGTTTTTCTGGGATGCTCCCTAAGGGGAAGGGGGAAGAGTTACTCATCCTTCCAGGCTCCTGCGTGCACAATACTATTTTCAGACCATGGCCACTGCTGATCTGATTTTGGTAATGGGCTAGCCAAGATGCCAGATCATTGCTACCAGCAACTACTTAGTCCATTACATTACCCTGTCTTCGATATGTCAAAGAATTAGTTACGAGAGAACCTCTTTACACTTATGTCCTGGGATCAGCAGACTATTAAAAACCAAAATCACAGGAGATAGGGCTTATACAAGTGAAATGTGTGACTTTGTTTAGGTCTTAGTAATATGGGATTAGACACTTTTAAAAGCATAAAAAAAGACCAATGGAATAACAGTTTTTTGTTTTTTTTTTAATATCAGGTCAATTCTGTTTGGGAATTAATTTTGCAGGTAAGATTTACACACAAAAAAAATAAAAAAATAAAACATTTCTCCTCAATACAGTGGTCCCTCAGGTTACAATATTAATTGGTTCCAGGACGACCATTGTATGTTGAAACTATTGTAAGTTGAGTAATCGGTTCCAAAGCCGCAAAATGTCATCCAAGATAAGAGAAAATGAAGATTTAAGAAAAATAAGAAGATTACTAAGACAGATAAAACATGTCCTTATATGTAACAATCAGGAATAGCAGCTACCTAGCAATTAATGCAGCTATTTTACCAGAGACCTGACTTTGGTTGGATTTCAGTCTGAGGCATTGTGTGTTGAGTCTAGTTTCAACTTATGATGGGTCAAAAAAGACCATTGTATGTTGAAAATATTGTATCCTGAGACATCACTGTAATTTAGCAGACATGTCTGTTTTTTTACTTCAGATTTTATTAGTCAAACAGGGATGGAAGACAAGGGGCATTGAGATTGTTATTGTAGTGCATGAAGGGATTGCAGAAAAAAATCTGTATAGCAATACTGACGGAAGATTCAATACTGTTCTATCAACTAGGTTTGTTGTTCCTAACATAGTTCTCCTCCACCCTAACATCAAATGAGCTTTAGTCAGCACAAAATGCCATATTCTTGTCTCCTAAGACAGGACACCCGCGTTCATGTTTGGCTTTCAGTTTTCTGCCCTGACAGCTCTTGATGTGATATTCTCAGCTTGATGCTTCACAATTGGCTTGCTGCAGTCACAATGCATCATATAATCTAATGCTTTACCGCGGCACAGTGATGGAAATAAGATGTTGTCCAGAGGACTGATTTAACCTGATCTGATGCCTTGGAATATAAAGTGTCAAAGGAAATACTGGAAATGACTATGTAGTGAAAAACAAGTAGAACCAGTAATATGGGAAACATAAAGAGGTTTGTATAGTTAGAATTAAATTGGCTACTTTTTAAAAACACTGCAGTAGTTATTTTGCTTTAAAATTGACTTAGGATAGAATTTAGACTGTACTTGTTTGTATATTGTTTAGTACAATGACAGACATACAATAACTAAAAGGAGGGGAGTAAATATGAATTATTTAGTATAGCATGGCATTTTCTTTTATATATCTACGTCTAAATGGAATTTGTGACCAGACATATCTCTTTATTAAAAAAAAAAAAAAAAAAAAAAAAACATAAGCTGCTAATGGTATAGTGCTCCTCAAACTTCTATTCAGGGATCTGATCAGTCGGGAACAGAGTGGATTTTTACCTGATTGTTCAGTATTTAATAATATCAATAGGGTATTCGCAAATCTCCAGATAGAAGCTCAGGGGCTCCGCTCCATCCTGTCAATAGATGCCATGAAAGCATTTGACAGGGTGGAGTGGGATTTCCTATGGGAAGTGATGGGGAGATTTCAACTGGGAGAGAGATTTATTAATTGGATAAAATGTTGTATAATGGCCCCAAAGCTAATATTAAAGTAAATGGGGAAATATCACAAAGTTTTGATATCCAACGGGGCACAAGACAAGGATGCCCACTTTTCCCACTCTTATATGTCCTTTACATTGAGCCAATGGCATTAATTCTGAGACAGTGTAGAGAAATAGAAGGATTTGGTCTCAGAGGTAAACAAGAAAAGATAATTCTCTACGCAGATGATATGATGTTATTTCTTAGGGACCCGTGGAAAGCCTTGCCAGTGATTATGAAGGTAGTGAATGAATATGGGAAAGTATCGGGATTAAAAATAAACTGGAGTAAGTCATCTATGATGCTATGGGGACAAGAGTCCAATGGAAAGGAATCAGAGGTGACGTTAGTTGGGGAAGGTGATAGCATAGAATATCTTGGTATAAAGATTAGTAGTAAACCCCAAGAATTCATAAAGTGGAATATAAAGCCCTTTGTACAAAAATTAAAAGGTAAAATTAAGATCTGGTTGGATCTGCCCCTCTCAATGGCTGACCGCATGGCAATAATAAAAATGTTAGTGCTTCCACAAGTTTTATATTTCTGGAATGCGACTCCAATAATCTAATGCTTAGATATGCTTGGATCTAATGCTTAGATATATATATTCAAGAAAAATGGTTTAAAATAATTGAGCTAGAATTAAATAGGTTAATATGGGGGAGGAAGAGGATCCGCCTTAAGTATAAATATTTCTCTATCCCTGGGGAGAAGGGGGGAATGGGGATCCCAAACTGTAGGAAATACTATTTAGCAACCCAACTTAAGAACATTATTAGATGGCAGAAAAATGAAGTAGTTATCTATCTTATGGAAAAAGAGGGGGAAACAGATGTATTGAAGATACTGGTAAGAGGTTGGCAAGAATCACTTCTTCATAGTTTTACTTATTGTTCGTTATATAGTAGAATATGGGGGAACATTAAAAAGATTTGTAAGATTAAAGGGAGCACTAAAAATACACCTATATGGTTAAATCATAATCTTCAGGAATTCCAGAAAATAGAAAATTATAAATTTTGGATAAATAGGAACTTAGGGTTGATTCACCAAATGTTTGTGCACGGAGAAATTAAAACTTTTGACACGCTTAACAGGAGTTTGGGTTATTGGAAACACACAAGTTTTATTATTTACAGGTTTATAATGCCTATCGTCTCATGGCAAATAAAGCCCTTTTTCATGTCACTACACATGAGCTGATAGAGGTTATTAACAAAGGGGGGAAAAGTAAAAAAATCATGTCAATAATATATAAATTACTTATTGAAGAGGAATGGGATGAAGCACTTTCACTTATAAAAAAAAAATGGGAGGGAGAGGTTGTTGACTTGGACCAGGTGGATAAAGTGTTGATAAACACGGGACGGATCATTGAGAATCCTGCACACCGCCTAATCCAAACGAAGATTATCTTTAAACTATATTATACCCCCAAGCTGTTATATAAAATTGGGATTGGGGATAACTCTAACTGCTGGAAATGTAAGATGGAGGGTGCTTCAATGATACATTTGATATGGACATGCCCAATAATCCAATGCTTTTGGCAAGAGATTAGACAATTTATTGAGAACAGATTGGGAGTTCCCGTAATACTTTCCCTAGATAGAGTTTTATGGGGGATAATGGATATGGACAATAGTGAAGTAAAATTGATTAACAGGCTTTTGCTATATGGTAGAATGATTATTGTTAGACATTGGGGGCCTTGCTCCCCACCATCTATGGGGGAATGGTTAAAACTGGTAGATAAGATAGAAAGATATGAATGATTGAATGCTAAAAACTCTAAAGTGAGGGGGAAAGAATATAATAAATATTGGCTTGGTTGGAAAAATAGGAAATAGCTAAGATGTCTTGTAAGTAAGTAAGATGTGGTTAGTGTGTGTTCCGTATCCTCTTTACATCGCCGAGGACAGCTGGGAAAGGGGGAATGGGTTGGTTGGGGAAGGGTAATAATTGTAAAAATATTTAAACTGTACTGTGTTTTGTAAAAAAAATTGCTGTATTAATTTCTTAAAATTGTAAAAGAAATAAAGTAATTAAAAAAATAATAATAATTTGTATCTTTTTTTCATAATCATTGCCATATTTAGAGAAACTGACCAGCACCCACTTCTCAAGTGTGAAAAATATTACTAATAAAAAAAACTGTGTCAACATTTCCTGCTAAGCCATTTAGTTCTTACCACTTTATTTAATTTATTTCAACAACTTGAATTGCTCTATTTGATATATTTTTAGCATTAAAAGGGACCTTGGACTTCATTGTAGTCATAAACAGTTCTTTAGAGCTTTAAATCAGCTGAGACTAGCATTAAAATCTAGTTCATATTATAACAAATTTGGTAAAATGTAATTGTCTTGTTATTTTACTTCTTGGAGATTATCCCATAATTATCCTGCTATAGTCAATTTATCTTGAAGACACTATGTCACATTGTTAAGGATAGACAGTTTTTTCTTCAGTTATGTATTTTTCAAAATACAATTATATATCCAGTATGGTCAAAATGAGTACATTTTCTTTACCTCTACTAAAGCCTGGGGCATTTTATAAACCTAGTAAAGATAATAAACAAATAAAAAAATCCAATGTACTTAAAAAATTAACCATCTAATTCTCTTAAGGGGTAGCTTAGTGGACATAGTGGCATATAGTTGCATTTTATCTGATGGCTGACATAGTTATAGCCCTTGAGAAAAAAACAAACAAAAACTGCCGCTTTAGTTTGAAGTACATGTGTAGCTGAAGCATATAAACATACAGGACTGCGGTAAAGACAATCATAATGTGTAATGTATTATTGAATGATGCTTGATGTCTAAGTAACACACATCTCTGTGGAACAAATTTTATTTTCTTATATTTTCATTTTATTTTCCTGTGCTGAGTCTTAGGATAGAAGCAATGCCAGAAAAAACTATAACAAATAAGCCCAGTTAAGGTCACATATTTGTAACTTGCACAAAGTGAGAACTGGTTATTGAAGAAATAAAAGTTTTGTTGCAAAGTAGAACTTTTCTTTCTGACAATCTGTTCCTGTCAGAGCATACCTTTCCTTATTAAAAATTCACTAACAGGAACTTACTTAATGTTATTGTTTTATGTGTTAAAAAGAGAGTGGAGCCTCAACCCCGGTCATGGTCACTGCCATTACAAGCCTACTAGCTCTCCATAGCCTTGGCAATCTTCACCCTTCCCTTTTGCTTTCAGACTGCAGAGACTGCCCATTGGCATTAGTGTTAATAGTAAATAAAAGGGTTATTCTGGCTTTACAGGTTTCAACATAAATTGACAGGAAACAACATATGTTATCACTTACTAATAGTGTTTGTTTATGTTTAATGCCCCATTTTCCTGAAGTCCATCATAGTCATGTGACATTTTATGCTCTGTTGGTTCCCTGTCCTGATGACATCACGTCTACATGTGAGGTGTAGCAAGACTTATGAGGCTTTGCCCTGTTGACACATCATCAATGACCTTGCCTCTAAGGACATTGCACTGTTCATTCTTTTGGAACCTGCTCTGTAGACGTGATGTCAGCAATCATGCCATGTTTTAGGGAGGATTTTTTTCTAGACGGCCTTCAAGCAGGCAAGGATCTGTGATGTTTGAGCTGGGAGTGAAAGAAGAGGCATGGACCTGGTGCCACAGACACTCCTTGTGAGTCTTGCACCAGGATGTAACTATAGGGTGCAGATCTCACATTACAAATATGATAGAGGAGTCAAAATGCACTCAGAATACCATCATTAGTGTTGAGCGAATGGAGCTTCGGATCCTAGATCTGAAGTCGATTGGCTCCCAACTTAATTTTAATGCTGTATGGGCTCCGGCGAGGTGAACAGATTTATTACCGAAGTCTTGAAGAACTTCAAAACCTTTTTAAAACATGGATCCGAAGTCAACTTCAGTACTGGCTGGTACCAAAGCCAACTTTGGATCCATGTTTTAAAATGGTTTTAAATTTGAAAAATCAAATCCCTAAGTTATTTACTGAAGTGTGGCGAGTCTTCGGTGATAACAAATTTACCTCGCCGGAGTCCATACATTTGAATGCTGTACAGATACGAATTTCCATACAGCATTCAAACGAAGTTTTGAACAAATTGACTTTGGATCTAGGATCCAAAGCTCAATTCGCTCAACACTAATCATCATCTGAATTATATAATGCAGTAAGATTATTTATTTTTTTCTCCTATTTTCTCCTATATTTTATTTTTTCTCCTCTGGTCTGCTCTATTTTGAAGCAGAGTGAACGCTTGCAAGTAAAGTAAACTAATAAAAAGCTATTTTAAATTTGATATTACATATGTGTAGTTGAATTTTCATACTGAAATGCATGTATGACAGAGGATCACTGCATCATTGGATCACTACCAGCATAACTACATCTGTGGCAATGAGTTTGAATTAACCATCTATATTCAATGCAATACAGTGTATACAGACATAAGTTAAGCACTTTATGATAACTGCTTTGTTTATCTTAATTAGGGATGAGCGAACCGAACCGCAACGAACCAGATTCGTTACGAACTTTGCCAAAAGTTTGGTTCGTCACCGAACCAAACTTTGAGAAAGTTCGTAACTAATCTGGTTAAAATAACAGAAATAACAGTGTGCCATTTTTGCGTATTTGTGTACGCATTTTAAAATTGGTACGCTAATCATACGCATATTTTAATCTGTACACTAATGTGTACGCATTTTGACAATTTGTACGCTATGCGTACGCATTTGCGTATGCATTTGAAAATTGGTACGCTAATCATACGCATATTTTAATCTGTACACTAATGCGTACGCATTTTGACAATTTGTACGCTATGCGTACGCATTTGCGTACAGATTAAAATATGCGTATGATTAGCGTACCGATTTTAAAATGCGTACGCAAAAATGGCACTTGAGCATGCTCGGCTGAGCATGCTCGCTCATCTCTAATAGCAACTGCAACAAAACGAAACTATACCCTATCAGACTCCCACTATTGTAGCTGCAATTATTCAGCCGTTATAGCAAGGTTCGGTTTAGGTTCGGTTTGTACGAATCCAAACTTCACGAAAGTTCACCGAATCGAACCGAACTTTTCAAAAGTTCGCTCATCCCTAATCTTAATGTTAAAGAACTGTGTTATACATTGTGTCTAATGACTGGGTGACTTAGATTAAGTATTTCCTATAGTCTTCTAGATAATTAAGTGCATTGTTAATTTGCATTCATGTCCTAGGCAAACCTAAAAAATGTAGACATTTATCAATGTTAGTATCTGATTTGAGGTCATGCCTAATTGTCATTACATTAACAACATCATGGTGTTATTTTTATCTCTATCGCTACAGCAATCATTCATACATATCTCTAGGGTAACAGCTGTCATTTACTTCATGAAAGTCACATTATATTCACATTTGTGGTAGCCAACAGCTTTGCACTTAAATCTAAATTTCCATATAGAACTTCCAGTCATTTTCAAGACAATTACTGGTTTGAATTCTTACTCATTCTTCATGATACTTGTTATTACTCCTTCATTAAATCCTGTCTTCAGGAAGTAAAAAGTAAATAATAGAAAATGTAGAGGTATAAATTAATGCCAGGTTTCATTTTCTAAAGAAAAATGACAGTTTTATGACTTACATTGTAACCACACTATCGTGACCTGAGAAGGTCAAAAATGTATTTTAAATGTTCTCTGTGTGCTTTTTTTGCCAGGTTTAGTTTATAGCGGGGGGGGGGGGGTCATAATAATGATGCATCTTTTAAAGATACAGGTATTCAAAGACGATCCAAAAATAAGATCTCTGAGTGTAAGCCTAAGTTGTCACTTTAAGTGCCTCTAAAATGTCATTCCTATTAAGACTTGAAGGATCTCTCATTCTTGAAGTCAATAGTTCAGATAACAGAACATTTTCTTGGATGGATGATAGTCATCTGAAAAATTCTTGATATAAGGCAGAATAAATTACAGTTGCATGTTCTATGCATAACGATTAAAAATGATTCCCATTAGGCATGCTGAGATGTAGCTCCCAAGTATATGAAACTGGAGGTGATTGGTTTAAATTTGCCATTATATATTTTCTTCCTCATTATCATAATTATAAAATGGTGAACAGAATAAAAGATGGATGATTAAATTTAAAAAATCATAAAAAATGTATTAAATTGTAACTAGAGATGAGAGAATTGAAGATGACGAAGTGGAATTCGTTACGAATTTCAGAGAAAATTTGATTCGCAAAGAATGCGAATTTCCTGGCGATTCGTAGTAACAAATCTTTTTTTTTTTTTCCTAAAATGGCGGCAAGCACATGGCATGACATGGGGGAAGGATCTCTGGGACAAAGAAGTAAACACCCACAATGCCATCACATGCAAACATGTAGCCAATCAGCAGCCAGCTAGGTCCTGTGATGTCACAGCCCTATAAATAGCTCTGCAGTGCTGGAAAGCGCCATTTGCTATTCATGTTAGACCAAAGGAGAGATAGGGCAAGCGATAGGAAAACGTTTCAAAATACAAAAGAGAAAAGAGATTAGGGATAGATAACCTGAATTGCAGGAATAGAAGAGGGACGATTTGTGGACATAAAATCAGGCAGTGAATCGCTACCCATATACACTGCAGCAGCAGTGCCTCTTGTACAGCAGTGCACTGTCTTCTGAAGGCTGTTTTAGGGTGCTTCATGCAAAGAAGCACCACTAGTGTCACTTTCTTGCAGTGCAGTGCAGTAAAAGAGGGTCAGAGCCTTGTTTAGGGATACATTAAAAAAATAAATATATATATAAAAAAATAGTGAATCTCAGTTTGTAGGGTTATTAGTTTTAGTTTTAAATAAGTAATTGTGGCCTCATTCGCCATCCAAGCAGAAAAGTGTGACATTGTTGTAAGGTATAGAGATGAGCGAGTAGTGTTCGATCGAGCTGGTATTCGATCGAATACTACGATATTCGGCACACTCGATTTCAATCGAGTATAACGGCGATGGCGCACTTAGAATTCGTTTCCCCTCCCACCTTCCCTGGCGCTCTTTTTCCACCAATCAACATGCAGGGGGGGTATGACAGGCACGCTGAGCACGCTGGCAGCGCGAAAACAGCGTCTACATGCATTGGCTGGAAAAACCATGTGACCTCGAATATTAAAAACTCAGCTCTTCCTGCTCGTACGCATATGCTGCGTGAACTTAGTCAGGGACAGAGGCTGGAGAAGGGAGAGACAGATTTTAGCTGTTGGACAGGCAGGAGCGTGAATAAAAGCCCTTATCAGGGCTACTACAGTGGACTTCAGTGATAGCTTTACTACAATATAGACTTTACAGAGAACGGCTGCTGTATTCAGGGATAGCTGCTGGAGTAGGGACAGAGAGAGATTTTGTAAATAACCACTATACACGGCTGTGTACTTTGAAATATACAATATCTAGGCATTTTAATAGGCCACTGTACTGTGCGTTCTCTTGCTAAATTATCTCACATACCTGGTGTAAATACCCACCGTCTGTTCAGTTACTACACGGCTGTGTACTTTGAAATATACAATATCTAGGCATTTTAATAGGCCACTGTACTGTGCGTTCTCTTGTTAAATTATCTCACATACCTGGTGTAAATACCCACCGTCTGTTCAGTTACTACACGGCTGTGTACTTTGAAATATACAATATCTAGGCATTTTAATAGGCCACTGTACTGTGCGTTCTCTTGTTAAATTATCTCACATACCTGGTGTAAATACCCACCGTCTGTTCAGTTACTACACGGCTTTGTACTTTGAAATATACAATATCTAGGCCATTTAATAGGCCACTGTACTGTGCGTTCT